>JASPKZ010008280.1:0-260888 GCA_030220185.1 Diploptera punctata | reverse complement strand
ACAGAAGTTGTTTCCCTCAAAATACTGGAAAAAAGCTAAAATTAATACCAATAATTAAAACCGGTTAAAAGCATTCCAGCTCGGACCAATCCAAATTCCGAACCTATCAGTTTACTAAACATAGGAGGGAAGGATTTCTCGAGAAACTTACTGATAACCAGAATAATATCAACAGAATATACAAGAATGAACTTTTTAAACCACAACCAATATGGTTTCATACCCCAAAAAAGTACAACCGAGGCGGCAATTGAACGTAAAGAAATATGTAGAACCAGAACTAGAAAAAAAAAGAATGTTGTAATTATGATCAGTATGGACATAAGGGGCGCGTTCGATGCAGCATGGTGGCCAGGAATCCTTAAAAATCTAAAATATCTAGAATGCCCAAAAAACCTTTACGAACTAACGCAAGATTATTTCAGACGGAGAAGTGCAAGTATATCATAAACAACATGAAACTGGGAGACGCAAAATCACTAAAGCTGCCCACAGGGCTCTTGTTTGTGGCCCAGGAATTGTGGAACATACTATATAATTCATTACTTAACTTAGACTTCAAGAAACAAACAAAAGCAATAGCCTTCGCAGATGACCTCCTACTATTAATAAAGGGAGAATCCATACGAGAAATAGAAAATTATTCAAATAATGGAATTACACAAAATTGCAAAATGGGCGAAAGAAAATAAAATTAACATTCAACGAAAAACAAATCGAAAGTCATGTTAATGGCGAGAGGAAAAGAAGAGAAATCAACACGTGGATGTATATTTGAACAATAACAAGTTAGAACAAGTAAGTTGTATGAAATATTTAGGCATTATTTTTCGACAGTAAACTTTCATTCAGAGAACATATCAACTACATAGCTAATAGATGCACAAAACTAATATTCACCACTCGCAAAATCGGCAAGATTAAACATGGGGGCCTAAGAAGTGAGGCACTGAAAACTGTGTACATAGGCGGAATTTTACCTCTCCTACTATATGGTTCCCCCGGTTTTGGCAACAGTGTTAGAAAAAGCATTTTATAGAAACAAACTGAATCAGAGTAGCAAAGACCTGTACTACTACTAAGGATAGCAAAAATCTTATAGAACCGTATCAAATGAAGCACTCTGTGTAATAACAGCACAAATACCAATAACAATCAAAATTGAGAGGCTGGAATACTCTATCAATATACAAGGAAGATCGGAGTAGAAAGATATCTCGTCGACAACAATATGGAACCGAAATATTGGCCAAACCCTGCATTGACAATTAAGTAATCACAGAAAATGAATCCACCGACAGCACTATTCAGATATATACAGACGGAAGCAAGAGCAATGAAGGAGTAGGATCAGGGGTGGCTATATATAAAGACAAAACTCTAATAAAAACATGTAAATACAAACTAAATGAAAATTGCACCAACAACCAAGCCGAACAGCTAGCAATACTAAAAGCTCTGCAATCTTGGAACACATGAAGCGGGAAGGGAGAACAGCGAACCGTGTAACAGACAGTCACATCACATTAGACTCACTAAGAAATCACAAAATTCATTCATACTTGATTGAAGAAATCAGGCGACAAGTATCATCTATGCAGCGGAACAACTGGATAATAAACTTCAAATGGGTGAAGGCCCACATCGGGATCCAAGGGAATGAGTTGGCGGACCAATTAGCTAAAGAAGCCGCAGCGAGCAGAGACCTAGAGGAGAGCTACAAGAAGATTCCGAAAAGTGTAGTGATCAGTGAACTGTGCAAAACAAGTGTACAAAAGTGGCAAAATGAATGGAAAAAACCACTAAGGGCCAAGTAACCAAGTCTTTCTTTCCAACAATACCACGACAGGCTAAAATTAAAACTCAACCTGACATATAAATTAACTATAATGTTAACAGGTCATGGGAACATCAGATCCTATCTACATAGATTCAAAATAATAGAAAATCCAAATTGTCCCTGCTGTGATAAAGTGCAAGATATAAACCACATATTACAGGAATGCAAATTACTAGATAAGGAAAGAGATAAACTGAAATCAATAGTTATAAGAAACCAGAATTGGCCAATTAAGAATAATGAACTCATTGACAATTACACTAAGGAATTTTCAAAATTTTCAAATACAATTAAATTTGATACACTTTAGGTTAAGTAGAACATAGAACAATTGATTGTATATAGTTAACCATCTAGCTTTAAGTAAGATTAATTGTAAAACACATGTTTAATTTTATAGTTTGTATAATAAGAACACCACAATGCATGTAGTATTACTCCACGTAATGGAGCATGCAGTAGAATATATAAAAAAAAAAAAAAAAAAAAAAAAAATACATACATACATACATACATACATACATACATACATACATACATACATACATACATACATACATACATACATACATACATACATACATACATACATACATACATACATACATACATACATACATACATACATACATACATACATACATACATACATCATACATACATATACATACATACATACATACATACATACATACATACATACATACATACATACATACATACATACATACATACATACATACATACATACATACATACATACATACATACATACATACATACATACATACATACATACATACATGCATGCATACATACATACATACATACATACATATATGCATGCATACATACATACATGCATACATACATACATGCATACATACATACATGCATACATGCATACATGCATACATGCGCACATGCATACATGCGCACATGCATACATTCATACATGCGCACATGCATACATGCGCACATGCACGCAAGCGCACATACACACATGCATACATACAACAAACAAATGGACCAAAGTCCAACAAACTAGTAATTAAAAACAAGAACAATCAAAGTACGGAGTATATGAGAACGCTTCTCAAAATTAAAGTGAATCCTATTGAACTCAAGGTAGGAATCATCTCGTTGAAAAGCTTAAAAAATGGTAATTTGCTAATCCAATCAGAAAATAAGTCCGATGCAGAAATTATATGCCAGAACATTAATAATACCTGCGGAGGAGATAGGTATCCTTATAATATAACTGCAAGAATAGCCGTTACATACATTTTTAATGTAACTATTTAAGAGAAGTCAGGATTACAAGATTTAATGTAATGCACAATGACGTGCGTTTCCAGATATGTTCAATTTATTTTACTTCTAATTTCTTTGAAATGTTTAGTCCATTTATTGGAACTCAGCCAATTCTTTAAAATTTCCCGTAGGCTATTTTTCATTAACTGGCATATGTTTTTTTTTGTATGACGTAGTATGAAAATCACCAGAAAATGTAATGAGAATTCGAGATAAAATAATCCATATTAACAAAACTTAACGTTAGCATAATTTTTAATGATGGGTACAATAATATAATCAACTTACGGAATACGATAGAAGCTAAAACAATAACCCACAACAGTTTTAAATTTGAAGAGCTAAGCAATATGTCTCACTCTGGCCTTATACATATTTTCCAGTTTTCTGTAAGATGTGCTATTTTTAAGCGCTATTATGCACATGGGAAAAACTCACGAAAATTTTGTTACATGACGAAAACGTGAATAAACGAGCTGGCAGCATTGTATAAGGCACAAGTGATCATCATCCAGGATTAAGTCTGTTGGCTCGTTCCGGTTTCATGAAAGCTAGAATTGTTCAGATCATCTTCTGTGCGGGCGTCCAACATTTCTCCTTCCATGCGGTTTATAATTTAGCAATAATTTTGGATATCTTCCTTGTGGCATTCTATCAATATATTCTTTGCAGTCGCTCATATATTAGTTATTCGGTCTGTAAGTTTGAAAATATTTAGTTCCTTTCTTATATATTCATTTATCTTCTTATCCAGCACAGTATATCATGCTATATTTCTTAAAAATCTCATCGCAGTTGCTTCCAATCTTTGTTCTTATCTTTTAGTGATCGTCCAACATTCTGATCTATACATCATTACAGGAACAGCTATTAAAAGTGAAGTGATGTAAGTCCAAAAACATTTTTTGGATTAGAGTCTTGTTATAACCTCCAATAAAGTAGTTTTTCAGAATACTAGTGAATGAAATCCATAGTTGAGTTGTACGTCTTCAGTTGGCAGTACTTTACATGGCCACTGGATCAGATGATCATTAAATCTGAAAACAAGTGAAGCAACTCAACACTCCAAGTTCTTGATGTTGTATTACACGAGTTTATAATAACTATGGGTAGAAAACTTAGAACAAAATTAATTTATCATAACATATTTATGTGTTTGGAGTACATTCATTCAACGTATATAATTGTTTTATACACATTTTGAATGAAACTGAAGGGGAAAGGGTATCACAGAATCTTTCATCTCGCTTAGTGAAACATCTAAAAGAACATGCAAAATATTACAAGCATATGATCTTGTTTTTCGATAGCTGCACTCAACGGAATCGGAATATAAAAATGACACTGCATTAAAGAACCTACTACAAATTCCTGATTTTGGCTCGATAGAAATAAAGAGTGGGAACGTTACACACATTTATTCACAAGACATTGTGAAGGAATCTAAGAGAAAACACCCTTTCAAAATCGTTCAAATGAAATATAGCGACTTCTTGTCAACCAAGAGAATGGAACAAGCGTTTGTGAATCGAAATAAAATTTTTGATGGCCACAATGTTAATTGTAAGTATATTTTCACTCAAATACAAAATCAGTCTTGATTCTATGAAGTTAATTTGGAAACGAAAGGCAAAGGAAGACCAGCGTAACAATTATCAGAACAAGATCGTCTGTACGCCCAGCAACGTGCAGTCACTAATGATAAGAATAAGTATTTTTTTGGATTTGCTGTCCTTCATTCATCCCACCCAGCACGCTTTCTTTAAGCATTTTCCAAGCATTTCAAACACACATCAATCACAACTTGTTTAAAATGATGTAGAAGCTGATGACAATGATTAATTGTTCTATGTTTGAAATTGTAAGGAAATAAAAAAATAAGATAATTCGAGAAATGGTCATGCAAACAGTATATTTTTTTGGTCATACGCGCTAGAATTGATGAATCGCCTTAAATCAGAAATGGGGGCGCGTGACGTCATTTCCATTTCACATTCAGTTCCAACCAAGATTGGCTCTTGACATGCAAAGTACAAAGGAATCGCTAAAACTGAAGGGCCAATAACCGAATACCAATTTCTTGCAGTCTTTATATCTAGTTTCTCGAACTTTTTTGGATGCATAGTCGAACGCTAAGTTTTTCATACTTATTTTATAGTGTAATGTTGAATTGTAAACAAAGAGGGACACAATATAGAGAGTCAGGAATCGCCATTTTAATTGGATCGCATATCTCTCTTTTTACAGTTAAGTTTCGAAAATGGTGCTCGCATGTATTAGTTTAACTAAACATTTCAACAATGCGACCTGCAAAATCTCTCAAGAGATTCTCCACTGTAAAATAATAATACATTTATTTATTCATTTTGAGAATATTCTTCATCATTGAGGGTTTTCTCCAACCAATCTTAATAATTGACATGAGTTTTAAAGAATACATAAATCATTACAGACTTGTAGACTATCAGTTGTATAAATCATTAACACATTTTCCTTAATTAAAGTTCACAATCGTTCTCTCTCCTCAATATCGTCATCCGTTATACCAAATTTCGTCATTGAATTCTGAGGGTTATTCTTGGTCTTTCTTTTCTGCTCCTTCTTTCAATTATAATTGGCAGTCTTCTATCCTGCATTTTTTACGTATCCATACCAATTAAGCCTTCTGTGTTCAATCTCTTCTATTATAATTCTTTCTGCATACATTCATTTTCTAATTCCTGTATTTATAATTCTTTCCAGTCGAGATTTTTTGACCGCTCTTCCCAAAACAGTATTATTATTAATATATGATAATAATAATATACATAATATAATACTAATTAATTATATTTAATTCACGTCACGTAAACCACATTAACCTATAATTTGATAACAAACCTATTTCATACCAATTTCTTATCAATCCTAAAAATAATAAATTACAGATATTGTCACATAGGTAGGCTTCGGAATTATATTGAATAGCGTACTTTATCCTGGTACATTAAAGATGTCAGCCAAGGGCACAAGCGGGTTGCATGAATAGTATAGTTTATGAACCAATGTTGTTTATATAGTAGCGCTGTGTTTGTATGTCATCCACGTCAGTCATAGAGAAGGTACACCAGGCAGCCATATCTACGATGCTGTTGATTATTGTGAAATATATTAAAACTTACTTGTAGTGTAATCATTAATCATGAATGACATGTTCCACTATTTACATGCACTGTACTGTACCGCTCCTTACGAATAGACGCCAGAGTTTTGAACTCAATTAGAACCAGAAATCCGGTTTTGTGACAAACCCTCGAAGCCTACTCATAAGTAATGTCTTTTTAAACGAACTTTTATTTGAAATATTGTCTAACAAGAAAATAAACTCCTCTTCAAAGTAGAGATCATAACATTCTACGCTTTTAAGCCATCATTCAGCGAGTTCCATTATCTTTCGATGATAACAGTCTCTGGTTTTCAATGCCAATAAATCGTTGAGACCGACATTTATACCTTCAATGTTTTCAAAACTTCACGCAAAAATGGGCCGTAGAACAAAAGTAATGAAAATCTGAAGGCACGAAATCAGGGCTATACGCTGGGTGTAATAACAACTTGATTCATCCCAATTTATGTATTTTTGTAATGGTTATTAATGCTTCTTGGGGTCCGGTCGGGTTTAAACCCGTGACGTTCAAAATATCATAAACTCGTTCGAGATGTTTAGAATAAAGATCCGCATCGACTGCAGGCCTGTTTGGAACCACATCCCAGTGAATCACACATTTAACAGACACACAGCACTACATTACAAACCTACATTACTTATGAGACAACATAATAAAATGACAAAATGTAGAGAAAGAAATGTAATTTTTTCCTTTTTCGACATTAAATTGTTATACTGGAAGAGCTTTCGAATAAAAAATAATAAATTGGTGATTATCATTTATGTCGTTTATCTAAATGTAAATGTTTCTTCTTCTTCTTAATAAGGTGCTACAGTTTCAATTGGAGAATGATTTGAACTTCACAACAAGTTGTTTCCACATTTTTCTATTCCGAACAAATGTTCAAATTTCTTATCTTCATCGATTTTGTAAAATTTTCAGCATCATCTTCCCATCCTTGTTTTTTTGGGTCGTCCAATATATTTAGGAACTGATTGCTTCCATTTGTAGATTTTTACTATCATCCATTTTTTATATATGTGTCCAATCCAGCTTAATATTTGTGCTTTAATTAAGTTTGATTATATTTCTGTGTTCGATAATTCTATTTATTTCTTCATTTTTCGAATTGTCCATGATTCGTCCTGATTGTTTTGAAACTTAAATCTCCGAAAGTTGTTCGCCGAACTTATTGAAAATTTGTACATACAGATTTTCACTTACGGCGAGTGTTTTAACGATACCTTGTTATTCTCCAAAACTATCAGGTGTAAGAATTCTTCTGTAACTAAAATTCAAAAATCGCTCTAACCGTTGCTATTTTCGATATTTCACGACGAAACACAGGTTATACTATTGAAATAAAAAAAATCGGCAAAATCCGTCCATTATAAGAGGGTGTTAACCTGAAATTCGAAAGTAATAATTTACTATAGCAACCGACATGTTTGGTCTATTTCATTTTCTGACGCACCCGAAATTACGATATAAATGTATAATTATTTTTCGTTTTATGTATTAAACTAAAAATAAAGTGCATATGACTCTGTTTGCAGATGTAAACTTCTTAAAAAACTACAACACATCGGAATAAAACAAGTGTTTCAATAGAACTCCCATTTCATTTCACAAAGGTATTGCCCAACAAAATACAACAACACACTGTCAGGGTACAATCAAAGGCAGCAACGCCTACCACAAGGAACAGTTCTGAGTACCAGTCTATTCAATATCTATGTAAATGACTTGCCTGAATTTGTAAATACCCCAACAGTTAATACAGCATTATTTGCTGATGACATCATTATCTGGTCCTCTGTAAGACGTAGCAGATACTACGATATACAACTAGAACTAACAAACGCCCTCAAGAGGCCCCAAAAATGGACTGAAGATAACTTAATAATTGTGAACACTGTAAAAAACGGTTTATGAAATTTCCTCATTAGGATGGAAAGATAGAAAAGTAGATTTACACTACAGCAACTTACCTCTTGTGCAAAACAATCTCAATACATATCTAAGAGTAATATTAGACTGCAGGCCGTCTTGGAAAATATATGTAGAGAAAGTAAGTGAAAGAGCGATAAAGAGAATGAACATCCTCAAAATATTACCTGGTGTAAAATGGGGCTGTTCTAGAGAAACTTTAAATACTATCTACAATATGTACATAAAACCCATTCTTCAGTAGTGTGGGGAAATTCTCATAATAGCACGTATAATGATGGAAAAACGAGACAGAGTACAAAATTATGCTATGCGATTACTAACAGATGCAGTTAAGACAACCCGTATAGATGCAATGAGAATTATAACACAGACTTATCCAATCCCGTTATCACTCCAAGAAAAAGCAATCCTACAGAATGGGAAAATGTTGCGACTGCCAGAAGACACATGGAAAAATAAACGACCACAAATAAGAAAACTGAACACCCATACCATATTTATTGAAAAAGTAAAAGAATTTGAACAGACATTAGATATTTCAACAAACCGAGAAATAATTCTACCTAAAATTAATCCAGCACATTTTAAAACAATCCAATGCAACTTAAAAATCAACAAAAAGGCAGAATGCAGCACCACTTCCCTAACGTATACAGCCATAGAGACTATCCACACCAGATATCCTAACAATTAATGTCTCCATCTCTCTACAGATGGATCACTATCAGATCCTGAAAATGACCCTGTTGCAGGAGGAAAATGCACCCTCTTCTCATTTTCCTGTTATGCTGGAAGAAGACCAAACAAATTTCGACGGAGAGATACATGCTATAAAAACATCACTTCAAACCCCTTCAACAAGATCAGATAACTTCTACAGATTAGTTCTCCTGTCAGACTCAAAGTCAGCTCTTCAATCAGTCTATCACATGACTCCATTACAACTCCATAAATACGGCAAACAAATCATCCTACAATGGATTCCATCACATTGTGGAATCTAGGGCAATGAAGCAGCTGATCTCCTTGCGAATAAAGGTTCCTTGATAACACAATCACCAACACCCAAATCTATATCTTATATTTCGGTGAAAATGCACATAAAATGAAAAACCAAGTATATTTATGATATCAGACTTCAATCTTCCAACAATTACAGGAAATAAAAGTGCCTCCTTCAAAACACAAAACATCATACCAGAACTCCCACGGAAGACAGCAGTTGCACAATTCAGATTAACTGTAGGTCAGAAATGTCTTGCTAATCACTTGCTCAAGATCAATATAATGTCTGCATCAAGATGCATTCTATGCAATCACTCAGAGGAAGGAATGGGTGACGAACACCTCAAGATGCATTCTATGCAACCACGCAGAGGAAACAATGGGTGACGAACACCTCAACATCTATACTTCCGTCAAGCAGGAACTTCCAAAATTTCGAAGTACTGGAGAGAAAGACTGTTAATGGTTCCAGTGATGGATGCAGCGCATTAGACACTATCCAACCAACCCAATTAAAATAAAAACATATTTAATTTATACAGACGTAGCATGGGTATTAGCTGGTTATAAATAAAAAGTGTATGGAGTTAAATGTTTTGTATTATAATTAATTAGCTTTTAAAACATAATCAGTTATCGTTTAATCACCTATCATTCAAAACTGCTACAATATCTAACTCACCGGCAGTATCGAACAAAGATATTTCGGGGGCTAGAACGATCCACTCTACGATTCTTTTATTAACTTCTTCCGATTCTTCCTTTCCATACATTTTCTATTCTTAAGAATTTTGTTTTCTATTCGTAAATTTGTTTCTAATGGTGGAACGTTCATAAAAATAAATATAAGCATGCAAATCTTACAGGAACTAGAGCTTTTGGTAGGCCTAAGATGGTAGGCAGGATGATGTCTGGAAGGATTTGAAGAATGGGAGTGACAAACCTGAAATTGGCAGAAGATAGAAGACTGTGGAGGAAGATTATTGAGAAGACCAAAACAAACAATTTTGAAGTTGTAGTTCTTTAAGGTGATGATTATGATAAAATTCAGGTATCGTCGAGTATCGCTAATGGCTGCAAATATGTAGAAATATTAACTTTTCTTGAAATATGAAGATATTATCGAAATATTATGCATATTAATTCTTTCTCAAGGCCCATAGTCTATAACGTAAATATTTGTGGCTCATTATTCTCTTCAGTTTAGAATATGAAATTGCATATTTTGCTCCTCTAATCATCAGCTTCTGAAGAATTGAAGTGTGTTTTTATGTTATAATGTCTCACGTAGCAGAATTATTTAGGACACATGGACACTCGGAGTTTTTTCCCCCCATTCTGAAAGCAGAAATAACCTCTTTCCGATTTGTCGCGAAATGTATGTCTGTTACGTTAGTCGTGACGGAAATTCGCCATGTCGCCATTAATCTTGTGAGCATGCATAGCGTGTGGAATGCAGGTTTTCGCGGCTGGTGATTATAATATTAATAGATTCTGGGTTACGTGGTCGTGGTTTATAACTCTGGTGTTTCTTCCAGTCGTTTCTTCCTCAACTGGGGAGGGCACCTTCAACATCGAGTGCTTCTAGGTCAACAAGTCTTGTCGAGACTACGACAAGGGAACAGCACCTAGAAGCACTCGGCATTGAATATGCCCTCCGCAGTTGAGGGAGAAACGACTGGAAGAAACACCAGTTATAGACTACGGCCACATAGCCCGGAATTTATTAATATATACAGCGTGTCCCAAAACACCGAAAATTACGTTGTGCAGGACGCAAACTGATATTTTTCAAGGCCGAATCCCTGTCCATAAGGAGTCGAAGTCTAAGAACTAATGTCACAGATTCTTTCGATCTGACGCGTCTTGACTATTCTCTGTTGTTTGCATGACGAATACGATGCATTGTTCTCCTATAACGTCAGAGGAGAACCTTATGGCACGAGTTCACAGAGCGCGCAGCGACTGAAATGCTTACAAAACAACCGCAATTACTGGGTAACTTGGGCGATATAATCTCTTCAATGATGTAGAAAGTATACAGTTTGAATCCCGTTTGTTTGTAATTCAGACTTCTCGATGTCTGCACATGTTCAGTTTATTGGCATGTGGAAAGGATACTACCATGCGCTAAAGTGCCCAAATCGTGGGTTTCCGGACAGGGGTTCAGTTTCGAAAAGTGACCAGTTTGCCATTCTATATAATATGCTTATTGCATAACATACATAATAAAACACTGGAATTGAGTTGCAGAGATTCTGGATTCATATCCCGGTTTAGGCGAAAAATTTTCGTTTAAAAAAAATGATTTTTTGTTTATTATAAGTGATCAATTTAAATAAAAAAATGTGATTTTCAATTAGCGTGAAAATGCAATGTTGAAAGAAAATATAAAAACACCTAAAATGAAGCTATACTAGTTGTAATAGTAGTGTTAAAATCTCATTAAAAGTCTTGTTGGATAAGAAGAGCAGCTAGAATGCATGTAGAACAAAAGTTCTTGACTTGAAGCCTATGGAGTTGTGTAAGTAGGAAAAGTATATCTGTCTAAATCAGGATCCTAATAGCTAATGGATAAAAGTACTGGAATAAAGATCAAGAAATTCTGCGTTCACGGTTTTGGCGAAAATGGTTCTCTTAAATATAATTTTGTTCTTCATTACAAGTGACAGAAAAACATAGAAAATAGCCTACTAGGTGTTGTCGATATTTTTTTGAAATACCCTATATTTATGTGTATGGGTGTATTAATATGGTTCAATTTGCGCTCTAAACAGCCTAAGCTCCTTATATATGTCTTAAACTGTATCTGTGTTGTAGGATTGTTATGATGATGATGATGATTTCCTCCGTAAGCCAGAAGGAGAGGATTGTCGGAGGCGAAGAGGCTAAGAGAGGAATGTTTCCATACATAGCTGGTATTGTAACGGATGTAGTGCCATTTGATGATTTATCCTCAATATCCACAGCGAAGTGCACAGGCACGGTTATCACGTCCCGGTGGATCCTCACTGCCGGACACTGCCTTAAAATAGAACACTATATCACTATAGAGGTACGCTACACTGTTGGTGAAATCAACCTCTTTAGAAGCTTGCAGCCAGCCCTAAAATATATAATTCACCCAAATTACTCTTATGAAAGGATTGATATTGAAAATGGGTCGTTTGACTTGATGTATAATGATGTTGGACTTATTAAAACAAATGAAGAAATAAAATTCGATAAATTTATTACGACTGTGTGCATTTCGAGTAATGTTCAATTATCAGCCAAGCCTGTGTGTTTTGTAGCTGGTTTTGGTCAGTTAGTGGATCCATCAGAAACTACTATTGTGGAATCATATTTAATGCATTGGACGACATTGGACTATAAAGAAGAGAAAGTTGTAATTATTCCTAATACCAAGATATTGTCTGTTAAAGATAAGTATCCAAGTTCAGGGGACTCGGGAGGACCTTTGATGTGCGATGGAAAACAAATAGGGATTGCCAGCTCTGTAGGAACTGGTCAGAACGCAGCTATTTTAACGTACACGCAGTGTGGAAAATATAAAAACTGGATAGAATCAATCACAGGCACTGAAGTATTAGACACTTGTAAAAATATACATTATGAATTACCTCACGAGTTTGGAAACGCTGTCGGAAAATGCTCCATATTCTCTCCTTTTCTAGAAACGTACATGGTAATATTTTTATTAGCATTTAGTTAAATGACATTAGAATCGATTAATAAAACATTAAAAAGTTATTGTTTCTATTTCATTATTTATAGATATTTTAACATACGAAGGGTACAGGAAGAACCTACATTTTCATAAAAATCCAGATATGTAAATTTATTTGTACAGCATTGTTGCGTTTCCTCTCACTCAGCCTCCTTTACAAGAGCAACTGAGCGAATTAATAAATCTGGAGATAGGATGTAAATTTATAAATAATCAAACAAGTGATTAAAGGAAATAATTATTTGATCTATGTCTTATTTATATTCATTTTAATTAGAAAATCTTGTAGAATATAATGACATCATTATCATTCGCAAACTAGATGATCCGAAGGAATTGATGGGATAAGAAATAAATGATCAGTTATTAGCAGGGGAAGTATTCAGTGAAGTATACCTTTTGCCTATTGTTCGGTGCCAGCTACATGAAGTGGATACAATGAGTTTGAAACCTGGCAAAATTTATTATTAGAGAGGTTTAGCTAGCGATTCTTTAACATTTTACAATACTGTGCCAAGTCTAGTATGGAGTAATGGACTGCACACTAGTGCGTAGAACGTGAGGTACATGAGTCGATTCCTGGTTTAGACATTAATTTTTCTTTATTATAACGATTCTTTTTTAAGCAAAACCAAAACAATGCATAAACCGTGTATAAGGACAGCTAGAGCATAAAGAATTATGTATTGCAAGAAAACCTCAAACTCCTAGTAAACAGATGGCGCGAATGTCATGCGTTTATACAACTCGAATCCGGAAATTCCGTCTGAACAGCATTACTGAAGAGACACGAGAAGGACAATTGAAGCTAAATAAACTTAGAAGAGAAGCCTAATGCTTTTCAGACAGAATTTCCAGATTTGAGTTGCATAATCACACGTTCTGACTGTATCTAAACTAATTGGAGACTTTACCGAACAAACTTGTTGACGTCACACCCAATAGTATTTGTCACAAAATGTACCCATTGTATCAACGCAGAGGATGGCACCAATAATTTTGATTGCCATATTTTAAGTTGGATGTTCTCACACGGTCTCAAGATATGGAGGGAGGCGACGCGAATTTACCTCATGACAAGGAGAGCGAATTCCAAAACACTATCTATGTCACCGCACCGGGTACGAACATCACTTCAGGCACCAACACAACTTATACATAAATTGACTTGATAGGTTTCGCGACCAGTAGCCGCATGAACCCAACACCCTAAAAGTAGGGACTTGTAAATTTTTAGGACAGTCCTTTGTTAATGGACTTGCAACGATTAGTGTAAGTAAGCGTCATCAGTCTGAATGATGTGAAGCTTCCCACGAGAATAGGAAACAATAGTATCGATTAATTAAAATATCCATACTATAGACTGCGACTAAGTTATAGTTACCGATCGTTGTAACGCTATTGAAAATTGTGTATGTGCCAGATTAGTGTTTATAAGTCAATAAATCGATTTGGATCCACAACTCTTGTACGTCTCAACGAAAATTTATCGTACCCGCAAATCCTTGCGTATCCCTAAGAAAGAACTTCAAGCTTACAGGACATTACATGAGTTACGAGTAACCGAAATTCCTCAATTATCGGGGGAATCCTTCTTAATCACGGCGCCCAACACTCCCATCTGTACCGTTAATCCATTGAAATAATAATAATAATAATAATAATAATAATAATAATAATAATAATAATAGTAATAATAATACTTTATTTATTCTGACAGAGTTAAGGCCATAAGGCCCTCTCTTCCACTCAACAGCACAAATACAAATAAATATTCGACAAATATAGATATACACTATACTAATTATAAACAGTTAAAGATAAAATAAATGTAGCAATGTAAATGTCATGTACAAACAACATTTTATAGGGTAATAACAATAATGATACGATAATAATAATAATAATAATAATAATAATAATAATAATATAAATATAATACATTATACGGGAAACACCAATTAATATATATATATCTTACACTGGATAATAATGAAATCGAGTTTAGAGCAAATATAAATTTAGATTTATTTTAAAAGATGCCAATGTCCGGCAGCCCCTTATTTCTTGTGGTAGGGAATTCCAGTTGCGAGAAGTGGAGATGGTACAAAGTAACCCGTCATTAAGTCCCTTTGTAACACCCATACTTCCTTACCTGTGTGCCAAACAAATTAAATAACTGTATATTTCACTGCTTCGTTCTTCTAAGTGATAGAGTACCATGCAGAATCTAATGACACCATCACCATTCCTATAAACATACGACGACTGGGTTTTTTCCCTGTAGGCTACCCTTCATAAAAGGAGACCGACTGGTGAATTTCAAATTTATTTCAGTTTTCATCTGATTGTTATGATATTTCATTGCATTGATTACCTGCTTATAGAGAACCGTTTCTGTGACGTTTGTTGTTTATATAAGTAGAATAGTTTCAGAATTATGATTTTTAAGACAATGTTTTTAATATTTTCTAAAAAATGCTCCTTACGATGCATTTTTAAATATTCTGTGTTTAAACTTGAGATTCAGAATCTTTATGATTCCACTATACACAATTGCTATGCAAAAAATACTTACAAAGGGAGGATACTGCTTATTTTTCATTCTTTGAAGCAAAAAATCGCTTTTATTATTTTTTCTATCTCAATTTAAAAGAACACATGTGTCTTAGTCACGTAACTGCATAGCAAATTTGAATTAGCATTTATTGGAGAGTCTAACCACAAAATTTCACTTTGATAGCAAAAACATTGCATCGTAAGAAGCATTTTAAGTTTTAAAAATATCGAAACAATGGAAGAAGAAAAAAAACGAAAATTAAATTTTATGTAGTAATGCTGACCATACGTACAAGGGTACTTAAACTATTAGGTTACGGAGTCAGTTTTGCTCCTACAATAAAAACATTTACATGAAAATTATCCTAAAGAATCAGAGTTATTAAAAAGCAAATAAACAAAAAATGCGTTCTTTGCCATTTTCTTCAACCTTTCACCAGTCGGTCCCCTTAAGCTAACTTCAAACGAAACTTGCTAACTTAAAGATGTAGATTTTATTTTTGTGCAAATCTTGAATTCGACTTAAAAAATAGGATTCTAGTGCTTATGGCAGACAGCAGTAATTCGAAGTAAGATATTAAAAAATAAACAAATTATATAAGAATGCTCACTCTAAGGGTGAGAGATTGCATTATGCTAACCATCAGATTAGTCCTTTATTATATTATGCTTGTTAGAGACAGCAATTATATCAGTCGGCATTACCCGGATACATTCCTTTATTAATAATAATAATAATAATAATAATAATAATAATAATAATAATAATAATAATAATAATAATCCCTACATGGTATCTTTACCTTGTCGTGGTGGTGGAGTGGTTTGCGTACTTAAATGATCCTGAGAGCTATGCCGGCGGTAGCATTGCTGCCGATAGGGTTACACGTGCCGGACTGGTCGAACGTGATAAGTCAGACAAAAAAAGTTCCTTGGGCGAAAGAGTGATGATCTTTCACCGTAAAAATACAACCGTCAAGAAATGCGGACATGGGTTCAACTGGGGTAAAATTTTCAGGAGGTCAAATAATCCCACAATCGGTTCTCCGGGCGGGGACTACTTCAGGGAACACATGCCAAAGGCTCAAACACAGGGACACGTTCCTAGGAACATGGAATGTTAGGACATTATACAATAGCGGGGCACTAGAGATATTAACACGGGAGTTAGATAAATCGCCCTTGGATATAGTCACATTACAGGAAGTTAGGTGGCCAGGAGAAGGTAGTCAGGAAAGGAAGCTTTGCATTATACTATGGGGGTTCAGGAAGACCTGCATTTGGAACGGGTGTTTTAGTCAGAAGAAGGATCCTATCCGCTATCCGAGATATTAAGTTTGTTAGTGATAGGATATCATACATAATTCTAAAGGGTAAACAACATGAATTTATAATTGTAAATGTACATGCCCCCGCAGAAGATAAAGATGACAAGATCAAGGATGAGTTCTATGAAGAATTAGAATGCTTATTTGATAGCCTTTCACGATATCATATGAAAATTGACTTAGGAGATTTTAATGCAAAAGTGGGGCGAGAAGATATATTCAAACCAACAATAGGCAAATTCAGTCTTCATGAAGATAGTAACGACAAGGGGTTAGATTAGTCACATGAGCCACATCAAATAATCTCATTGTTAAGAGCACAACCTTTCAGCATAAGGATATTCATAAAATACCTGGAAGTCTCCAGATGGAGAAACACGGAACCAGAGAGATCATGTATTAGTGAATAAGCGCTGGCACAGTAGGATCATCGATGTCAGATCAGTTAGAGGGACAGACTGCAATTCGGATCATTATCTGGTCAGGGTGAAAATCAGACAACGGCTATCGCTAAACGATAAAGATGATTCTGTAAAATTTAAATTATAAAACTTGAAAAATGATGAAATGAGGCAAGAATACCAAATCAGATTTACTAATAGATTTGAAGTACTGGAATCTTCAGATGACAATATGGCAAACGCAGAACAAACTGATGTAAATAAAGAATGGGAGACTATAAGAGATACTATTAAATTGTCAGCATCAGAATGCGTAGGTTGTTTAAAAAAGAGGCAAAACAAGAAATGGTTTGATGAGGAATGTGCCGACATTGTAAAGAAAAAGCTAGCAAAAATTAAATGGTTACACGAGCCAAATGAGATAAATTTAGAGCAATTGGGTAGTATTATACGGGAAACCACCAAGTTACTAAAGAGTAAAAAGAGGGAATATTTGAGAGAGAAGATTAATGATCTTGAAATAAACGCAAAAAATAGGAACATTAGAGAATTATATCAGGGAATTAGTATAGAGAAGAAAGGGTTTTAGGCTAGAACAAACATAATTCGGAATCAAAACGGGGATATGATTGCAGATTCCAGGAGTATATTTTTTTTTCTCACAGTGTCATGGCGGATTGTGAATAAGAGTGAAACTGGTTGCTCGTGTTTTTGCACAATTTTCAGCAGGTGTTAGTTTGTTTTTATAAACATAATATCGATATTGCGAATTTATTTTGTTTGTAGCTTAATTTTACGCATAATGGCTCCACGTATAACAAGAAATTGTGAAGAAAGCAAAGAAGAAATAACAAAGCGTGTGATCCAAGAATGTTTGCGGGATCCAGCCATGTTGCAGCTGTTGAAGGACTCCGTGCGTGAGGCTATTGTATCGGAGCTAAAGGTAACTATAGACCGTAATACGGAAGTTATTAGGCAGTTGGAACTCTCGCTTCAGGAGAGGGACAACAAAATATTAAAACTGGAACAACAGTTAAGTGAGAAAACCGACTCGCTAGAGCAATACCAACGTCGACAGTGTCTACGTATTTTCGGTATACCTGAACAGGATGGTGAAGATACGGACAATATAGCAATCGACGTGGCCTCCAAAATTGGAGTTAAATTAGAAACCTGTGATATCGACAGGAGTCACAGGGTTGGGAAAAAGTCGGATCGACCACGGCCTCTTATTGTTAAGTTCATCAGTTATAGAAAGAGAAGGGAGGTCTTCCAAAATAAAAAACAATTGAAAGGCAGTGGGATCACAGTAAGAGAAGATCTCACCCAAATTAGATATAAATTGTTAAAGGACTGCATCACAAAATTTGGCGTCACAAATGTGTGGACAATTGATGGCGCAATACATGTGAAAAATGGAGATACCAAACGCATCATCACCCGGGCCTCTGATATGTAAATCTACCTAGTGCAAACACGCCCAGTGATACCATATCCCCAATTTAGCACTTTTATATAAATTATTAAAATTATATTTAGAAATTTCACATTAATTATTAGTATTATATTTAGAAATTTTACTTTATTTATTAATTTAATATTTGAATAAGATATTAGTGACTTGTTCTTTTCTTATAATTCTAGTTAAAATATTTTAAAATTTTCCATCCAAATAATGCTATTCATTTGGCGGTCTCTGACAGGTTAGAGGACACTACCCTTCTCACACCCCTTCCAAACAACAATAATGCAAGACAGGTTCTAGAAACAGCATTCTCCCCCTTCCCGTCTTCCCTACATGTGGTTCACTTGAACGCACAAAGTTTAACTGCACATACAGACGAAATTAGAATGATTTTTTCTTCTTCCAATATTCATGCTATTCTCGTATCAGAAACATGGCTCACTCCCTCCATTAATTCTAGTTTAATTGACATGGATGGTTATACTTTTCTTAGACATGATCGTGTACATAGTCGAGGGGGCGGTGTTGGTGTCTTCGTTAGGACAGACCTTTGCCCTAAGTCTGTATACTTTTCTAATAACGAGACATCTCCTGAAATTATGTTTATAGAAATATACGCAAGCTTCAAAAAATGCCTTCTTTGTGTAGTGTACCAACCCCCTAAAATGAAAAAAATAGCAGAAATAGAATCCGCTCTACAAAACGCACGTATACAATATGAACACGTTATCGTCATGGGTGACTTTAATATAAATATACTAGACACTGACAACAGACATACACAACAGCTTATGTCCGCGTTCCAAGTTTGTGATATGACTATCCTTCCCTTACAGCCTACACATCACACCAATCATTCTGAGACTTTACTTGACTTAATTGCTACTAATAATCCAGACAGAGTACTAACCCACGGGCAACTGTCAGCTCCCGGAATATCAGCACATGATATTATATTCTTAGCATATTCACTGCAGTGCCCTAAACTAGCTCGTAAGACTATCACATATAGAGACCTAAAACATATAAACAATGCAGCTCTACTTGAAGACGCTATAAAATTACCCTGGCATACTATATGGACGTTGCATTCTGTTGACGAAAAAGTTGAGGCATTAAATAACCTTATATTACAACTATATGACAGACACGCTCCACTGAAAACTAAACTAGTGAAACGACACCCTGCTCCCTGGATGTCTGCTAACATTCGTGACTTGATGACTGAAAGAGACGCAGCATATCGGAAATATAGAGTCGACAAAACTGATATAAATCTCAATCACTATAAACGGTTACGTAACAAGACTACTCAAACTATCAGAAACGCCAAACTTAGACATCTATACAGCCTTACTGAACCTAATAACAATAACCCAGATATTTGGAAAAATCTGAATAAAATGGGTGTAGGAAGGAAAGACACACAGGTAGAAAAACTACCTGTTTCTCTGAACACACTTAATAACCATTTTACAAGCACATTCTTTACTCCTAAAGACAAAACACATACAATAAGTGAACTACTATTGACAAATCCACCAGACAGAGAACATTTCCATTTTTCATATCTTACAGAAAATGACATAAAGAAAGCTCTCAAACGAATAAAAACAAAAGCAGAAGGTACTGACCGTATAAATATCACTCTACTTAACAAAATAATCGACGTTATACTACCTACCATAACTCATGTTTTCAACTCCTCACTACAAACCTCTATATATCCCACATTATGGAAGCAAGCAATTGTACGCCCACTCCCGAAAGTAAAAACTCCCTTAACTCCTAACGATTTTCGACCCATTAGTATTTTACCTACCCTTTCAAAAGCTTTGGAACGATTAGTCCACAAACAACTGACTGACTACCTAACTGAACACGACCTTTTAGATCAATACCAATCAGGCTTTAGGACAGGACACAATACAAATACTGCTCTACTAAATATATGTGAAGACATACGCGAAGCATCTGATAATCGAAAACTTACTATTCTTACACTACTTGACTTTAGTAAAGCATTTGACACGGTAGACTTGGACTTATTGTTGCTTAAACTAAAAAAAACTCTCACTTTCTGACAGTGTCACGCAATGGTTCAACTCCTACCTTCGTGAGCGCCAGCAATATGTTGTAGGAAATTCTACATTACGCTCTTCTTGGACCTACCGTAAAGCTGGAGTTCCACAGGGCTCGGTGCTCGGCCCATTGCTTTTTTCAATCTATATAAACGACATATCTGACTCCCTAAAACATTGCAAACATCATTTATTTGCGGACGACATGCAGATCTACCTTCACTCAGACAAATATTATTTAAATGACGCGGTAACCAAAATTAATGAGGACCTTGACTCGCTAACGGCGTGGACAGAGAAATATGGACTTCAATTAAATCCTAGAAAGACACAAGCAATCATTATGGGCCATCAGAGACTATTATCCTCAATTAACACAAATGCAGTATTACATGTGTCACTTAATGGGGTTCAGATCCCTTATAGTGAGACAGTAAAAAATCTAGGAGTGTTTATGGATAAACATTTAATTTGGAATAAACAAATAAATAACATTTGCAAAACTATCTTCTCAATAATACACTCATTAAATCGTATAAGAAATTGTTTACCGTTTTCTCTAAGAAAAATGTTAGTAGAAACACTTGCAATGCCCCATTTTGATTATTGTGATACTCTTTTTACTGACCTAAATACTGTTCTTACCCAAAGACTTCAACGTGTTCACAATTCTTGCATACGTTATATTTGTGGTATACGTAGATTTGATCACGTTACACCATCCCTGGAACAATTGTCATGGCTTCGTCTTCAAGATCGTAGAACCATCCATTCCCTATGCCTTCTCTATAACATATTACACACATCTTTACCTTATTATTTATCACACCGCTTCACTAAACTCTCTGATACACATAACTTAGATACCCGATCCCTTGAGCACAGTGTCCTTTATATCCCTCCTCATCATACTACCTATTATTCGAAATCTTTTACAGTTTCCCTTGCTAGAACATGGAATTCACTTCCACCCTATGTCAGAGACTGCCAAACTTTACCATCTTTCAGAAATAAATTGAAAATAAAATCACTAACAGAAACAACTCACTAATACTACTTTTTAAGAATTAATAATGCGTTTTTGCATTATTTAATAAAAATAGACTTAGGATTTGTTAATATATTTACCTAATGCCTTGTATAAAAAGCGTAGATTAATTCATTGTAGTTTATTACTTTCTTTGTATTTTTTTTCTTTTCTTTTTATGCATAGTAGATTCGAGCTGTTATTCCTTTTTTTATTCATTGTATCATTAATTTAATTTTAATTGTATTTAGTTTCATTCTATTATTAGACATTCATTTCATTATTATTCAATATGACAGATAATTAATTGTTCAATGACTACTATTGTAACTTTTTTTTTGTATTCATATGTAACATGTTTGTCCTGTTTAATATGACTATTATTGTAATTTTTTTGTATTCATGTGTAACATATGTTTGTCCTGTTTTATATGACTATTATTGTATTTTTTTTTGTATTCATATGTAACATATGCTTTCTTCTGGTGAGTAGAAGGGAAGGCCACATGGCCTTAACTCCACCAGGCTAAATAAATCTATTCTATTCTATTCTATTCTAAATATGTATGGAAAAGTTACTTTAATCAGCTATTAAATGTACATACATAACAGGACATTGAGGAAGATAATTTACAGACAACAGAAATGCTAGTCGCAGAACCTAATGCATTAGAGATTGAAATGGCGATTGAAAAATTGAAGATGTATAAAGCTTCAGGTTCGGATGAGATCCCAGCAGAACAGAAAAATTCAGGGGGAGAAAATTGATGGACAAGATACGCTGGTTGCTTAGTATGATTTGAGAAAAAGAAGCTCTTCCAGATGAATGGAAGGAATCAATTATCGTACCAATTTATAAGAAAGGAGATAAAACTGATTGCAAGAACTACAGGGGCATTTCATTACTTTCAACTTCGTACAACATTCTTACAAATATATTAGTTAGCAGACTTACTCCCTATATTGATGACATTCTAGGAGATCATCAATGTGCATTTAGAAGGAACAGGCCTACAACAGATCAGATTTTTAGTATAAGACAGATTTAATAAAAGGAATGGGGATATAATGGTACTGTACCTCAACTATATGTAGACTTCAAAGAAGCAAACGATTCAATTAAGAGGGAGAAGTTATATAGTACACTGCTGGAGTTCGGAATTCCTAAAATGTTAGTTAGACTTATACGGATGTGTCTAAATGGCACAAAGAGTAGGGTGCGTGTAGGCAAACAGTTTTCGGACACTTTTGAAATCCAGAATGGGTTGAAGTAAGGAGGTGCACTATCTCCTCTACTATTTAATTTTGTACTAGAGCATGCCATTATATCTTTAGAGAATGAGGAAAGCTTAAACCTCAATGGTATTAATAAGCTGTTAGTTTATGCTGATGATGTAGTACTATTCGCCGATAGTGAGGAGATACTAAAGGACAACACGCACACACTATAGAGTAACACTAAGAAATTAGGACTGGAAGTAAATATCAATAAAACTAAATATATGGCCACATGTAGAAATTCATTATATAATGGAAATGGACAGCTAATGAAAAATGAGGGAGATTTTGAGGAAGTGGCTGAATTCAAATACCTTGGAGCAATAATCACAAATAGGAATGAGATACACAAAGAAATTAAACATGGGCTCAATTCTGGAAATGCGTGCTATTATGCATTGCAGAGACTCTTGATGTCGCAACTCCTTTCAAAAAACGTTAAACTGAAAATATATAAAAATATTATTCTACCAGTTATATCACAAGGGTCCCTCCATGGTATCTTTACCTTGTCGTGGTGGAGTGGCTTGCGTGCTTAAATGATCCTGAGAGCTATGCCGGCGGTAGCATTGCTGCCGATAGGGTTACTCATCCCGGACTGGTCGAAGGTGATAAGCCAGACGAAAAAAGTACCTTGGTCGAAAGAGTGACGTTCTTTCACCGTAAAAATACAATACTCCCTTTTGTCCACAACCTTAACCTCTCAACGCAATAGCGGCAAACTTTATTCGGTGCCCACGCCTTATCCTGGTCATCAAATTTCACTTTAAAATAAGCATAGTAAGCTTTTTCGACAAAGTCTGTAATATCCGTTTTTTGCTTAAGCACTGTATCATTTCCACAAATATAGAAGAAAACTATAGGATAGTACGCACTCTTGGGTGTAGACATTGTCATACTTGCAGTCACACTAAGGTTAAGTGAGAACAGCATTAATAATGCAAGTGTCTGAGAAGAGAAGTCACCCAAAAACAACCTCAGCAACAGTTGTACCAAACTAAAGGCTTGGAGGCATGATTGGCTAAATTCCCTCCAACAATACTCATTACCGTCTGGCACATATTGTGCTTTCATCAATAAATATATGAAAAGAGATTAGGTCCATTGTGAAAAACTGTACGTGATAGTAGCAAACTAAGAACAGTTTTGGAATCAGCATAAAACAGTGAACTAATACAACATATTACTTTTCAGTAATCTGATATCATGCAGATTAGTGTTATCAAAGATCTTTTTATAAGTTAGAATTCAATTGTATCCTGCATTCAAAATGGAGGCGCTTTCGATCGTCTCCTTTTGTCGCCACTGGACAGAAATTGGCCGTTCGTCATGACTGGTTAAGGATTTGACAGCTATAGTCGGTGATATTTGTTTCAAGGCCGGCTTACTGCATCTCGATTGTATGTTATCAAATGAGTGAGACAACCGCATACTTAATAATTGCGGTGAGTGTTTGCTACCCTCATGGATGCTTCACATTTGTTATATGTATAAAAATCAAACTACTACGATGCATTTATATATTTTATGACCTATTGTGCTTAAAATTTCACTTATTTATTACGCAAGACCAGAAAATTGTACCTCAATACAGGTATTTGTAAATACTTTAGACTGTATGGTTTAAGAAAGTGGTGTCTATTTGTAATGCAGTGAGGACTAGAATGCAATAAGGTGTACCATTTTTTTTTTAATTTTTGGTTCGTATTGGATGACCCAACAAATTAAATGTAACTATGGTCCGAATAAAAGTAGATGAACGGCAATTTAAGAACATATTATTACTAAAAAATATTAAAGTATAATTGTTTCACACGCAGTAAAGGAACAAGAATTTATTTTTAATGTCAAAAACGAGGTTTGTCAATTTTTTACAAAATATATGAAGCCCACTTCTAGTTAAGATATAACAATTTTAAAGAATAAGAGCTAAAATTGAATCAGTTAATCTGTTTTTGGGCTTTGGTTTCACGAGTCTCGTTGCACAGAAGGCACTTTCACAGATATGAGAGCTACAAAATTTGAAAGTAAGTTTTACAACCCAGTTTCTAAGATGTGGATAATGTTCTTTGGAAATGAATTTCAAAAAATTAAGACGTGTTGCCTCTTCTGTTAAAAAAGAAATACCACTCTGGGGCACACATAGTTACATCTCTAGTTCCTCTTGCTGGTACTATATTTTGCATTTCATTGCATTGTTGAAGAGTTATATCTGTGATCAAAATACTTCAAAATCTTGAAATCTACCATCAAATTCTAAAATGAGGTCAAATTGAGCATACTTCTTACAACTCACTTTGTTTTCATGCAGTTGTTTACAACAGGAGAGCTGGTATAATTTGTCTACCTTCAACATTTACTGGAATAATTTTAACTTATTCTTGAAACCATCTTGAAATCCCATTATAGATCTAACAATGATTGTCTGGTTCTTCCCTTGTAATTTTAAATTACATGAATTCAAATGTTACGTAATATCTGTCATAAATGTTAACTCTTGAAGAAATTCAATGTACTTCAGTTTGTTTTGAAAGTCAAGTGAATAATGGAAGATTGTCAATAGGAATTCAAATATTTCATTCCTCATTGTTAGTTCAAAAAATAGTAACGAACATTTGCCTTGCATGAGTCAACTAACTTCGGCATGTACTAAACGTAGATCACCATATGTCTAGTCGATTTCCTCCAAGAACGCAACAAACTTTCGATGTGTGAGAAATTGGTATCTTCCTTTAATCAACATTATTATTTATACTACAGTAACCATGGCCTCAGATATATTTATGAACTTTATACATTGAGCTACCTAATGAAAGATACAATGTAAGCTGGGAACATTAACTTTATATTCCAACTGTCCAAAAACTAATTTTTATTCCCAACCTTTGCTTTCACGCCATCCTTAAATACACCGAAAACTTCCCAAGCCCACAATATTCATTCAGTGCGCCTTGAACGCGTTGAATATGTCCTCGCCATTTGTGGATCCAATATAAAGAGCAAACCTTCAATAACTCATCTAAAGCAGTAAAAATCTTCCCTTCATGAATATGAAGCTCACATGTACTTGATGTATCTACAATTTCATCAAGAGCCAGTGAAAAATAAAGAGAACGGTCAATAACAGATTTTAGACTATGAAATAACTGCAAACCTAAACTCCAGCCTCTGGATCTCCGGCTCTCACCCTTAGGTTGAACGAGACGTAAAGGGAGAAATTCGCCCTCTTCTGCCAATAAGGAAATAGTTGAATGGGAGTAGATGTCTGCCATAAACAATCACTACTCTTGACGCCGATATTGCGCATTAATAATGTTTGAAATTGCTGAGATGTTGTCAGCTAACCGCATACCCTACAGCGGTCCCTCCCACAGAATGTCCATATCGGCAACACTGTCATGAAAACGTGAGAGCCGGAGATGCAGTGTCTGGATTATATATATTCCGTTCTCCTGGCCAACGTCTGCTTTGACAAAGGCACTCTTTTACTGTCATTCTCAATAAATGCTTCCGCCATTTTTATTGAGCAAATTCCACATCTGACAAAAACTTTTTACCTATCATTTATTCATAAACAACTACATATGAAGCCAAAAATCATCACTCCTGTATTTTGCATTCAGTACCAATAACAATTTAATGCTGGTTAAGATTCTTCTTTAGAATTTTTAAATTACAATTTTGCGTGACTCATACGAATGATCTTATTTCTTCTAATGATTCACCATGTAGTGTCAATGGAGGTTATGTTGCTTATGTATTGACAACACTTGTAGACAAACTAAGCGTAGATGTTTTCTATCCATATTATGAATAAGTACATACATACATAAGGACTTTATTAAACTAAAAGTAAGATATATACAAAGTTATTTACAAATATGGATCGCACGGGCAGTAAGCCGTACGTGCTGTTAAAAAAAGAAGAAAACACAATAATATTACAATTAGATATCAATACAATTATATTATATATTAACTTAGTTATGTAGAATTATTAAGAATTAATGGCATTGCAATTTGCTAACATGTTTATTTATTCCTGAATAAGTGTTGTTCTTATTTTCCGCGTTTTGTCCAGACATTTACCCAGGTTTATCGAATTTTCTGGATTTTCCAGTAACTCGTAGCATGCCAATCTTTCACGATTTGAATTTTGAAATCTTTCTGGTAATAACTGATGTCTCCAATATTCTAAATCGTTAAATTTTCCTAGTATATGTATCTCATCTTCAAAGCTCCCACACATATTTGCATATCGTGATCGTCGCTTATTTTTAAAAATTTCCATGCCCTTAACCTGAACCAAGCAAGCCCTGATCTCTCTTTAAATCCTAGATTGAGTATATAAGATTATTTTTCCCAAACTTGTTTTAGGTGTCTTTGTAAAAATAGTGATCGTTTTCCCGCACATTCAACCAAAATATTTTGTCGGTTTATATCTTAGTGCCTCCTCATAATTTTTCTCCACACATTCTTGCGATTTTCAGTCCCTTTTTTCCATACCCACCCCATCCCAATCTTTTGAAGATATCTCTTAACCTCGTCTGCCCAGAATTTCCATTTCCGTTCCTAATTTGGTGGTCGTAACACAATACTCTGAGCATTGTTTGTTCACCTTGGATTAGCCGGAACCAGTACTTGAGTAGGCTACTCGAATTTTGCAATTTATGTCTTCATGAAATGACCCAAATTCATATAAAATTCCACGGTTAGAAACGCTAAAATCATTTATTTGCAAATCCTTTATTCATGTCTCCAGACACCCGATAAATTCTTCTCTCCGATCGTCAATCCACTTGAAATGTGTAACTGGCCGTAATGTTGTTGCCATCCCATCAGTAACTGTCTCCCTAATATCTTCTGTATTTAAATTAAGTTTGTTTGGGAAATGGTGAGATTTGTTTCTGGAAACTATACAGAAATTACTTAGTACTGGAATCATGTCTTTTGTGCATAATGTATAATCCCCCCATTATTATTAATAAATGTCAGTTCTCCATTTTCATCTAGCCCACACTTCCCGTTCAAAATTGCAAGTTCAAATGCATCGCAAAAAGCTAACAATTAATTTCCTTCTGAATTTATAATTTTATCTTTACTGCTCCTATCCTCACCTCGTGTTTCATTATCATCTGTTTTTAAAGTGATATTTTCTCTCCTAATCCTACAGTTAAAGTCCCCTAAAATTAGTATTCCAGCTTCCGGAAACCTATCTTTTATATCCGCCAACAGATCCGACAATTCCACGAAAAAATTTGGATTGTCATACCTAGAAGTTAGTGGTTGGCGGTAAATTGACAACATACAAATTTCTGCTCCGCCTGCTTTGTAATAAACACAAATTGCCTCTTTTAAATGAATATTTATCTCTTTAATATAGGGGTCTAGACGTTCCTTATATATAAGGGCAACACCACCTGGATATCTGCCTCTATTTCCTTTTGTTTGACTGCCCTTAAAATATCCTTTCATATTATTTATATTTACAAAATCATTACCCTTTAACCATGTCTCTGATAAAGCTAATACATCAAAAGTCTCAATAAACTCCACACATTTGTCCATTGAAAGTTTTTGTTTTAACCCCTCAATATACCAAGTACCGACTGTCAGCAAATCCTATTTTTTTCCCTTGACAGCGCTACGTGGATTAGTCTTACCTGTATTTTTTGTGTCTGTCAAAATGTCCTTCTCAGCTGGCAAATTCCTTTGCGATCTTCTTACCGGTGTAGTGTCAGGTCGTTGAACTCTTTGAACATTCGCCGTTATTTTCCTATTACTTTCTCTCTCTTTCTCTCGTGTAGAATTCTCTCCATCCTTCTCTGCTGCAAGCGGACCACCCTCCATAATAGGTTTTGGGGACCCGGAATCACTGACCTCTCGTAAACCATTTACAGGGTTGTCCATATTTTCCAACTGCTCTCTGTTCCAGATCCGTCCATTTATAATCAATTTATTAAATTGTAGCAGTTTGCTTCCTCGCCTCGAGCTTATGTCCCTTAAGAAATACTCTTTCGTGACGAACATTCTCACTGAAGTCTTCTGCAATATTAATACCGGTTTCCTTAAGATACTTGCTGTCTCTAAGAATCAGACACGTGATTTTATAGTGAGATAACTTGCATACAATCGGTCTCTACCCACTATTCCAACCACCAACTCTGTGTGCCCTTTCGATGTCACTATCCACCAAGTCAATCCCGATTTGTGCCACTACTCTTTTAACTATAAGTTCAGTTTCCTCCCAGCTGACCCAGTTTTCTTCATGCACACCATATATCACAATATTATTACAGCGACTCTGATTTTCGAGATAGTCTAATTTAGATTCAAGCCATTGTATTCTGTCCTCCATCCGATGCATGTTCGTCTCAATATCTCGTATTTTTTCACCTACGTTGCACTTTTCAAACCCCTCTTTCACTTCAGTTGACAATTTTTTAATCAGTTTTCTCACTTCTTCCATAATGCTTTACCTCCTGCATTCTTGCACCACACTAACAAAAACACGTCCGCTCTCCTCGACTATCTCGACAAAACAGTCCGTGAATAAGTAAATATACGAATTCGCCTTCTGGACTATTCTAACACCAGACTAGTTTAGCGTCCATATGTTTGTTAGCGGGATTTTGCGATAAGTTGGCAACATTGTCTGGGCAATGATTAATATATATTTTACATTGCAAATATGCTGATGATAGGTAACTTTGAGCTCAACGTCTCACTTATTTTAAGGCATTTTTCGCATTTTTTGAAAAAAAATAAATATTTTCCCTTAGATATTTATTCACCTACTGCAACAAATCTTTAGATTTTTAAAAATGTATGTTGGTAACATAGAATCGCCTCATTCTGTCTTGAAACTACGACTTACATTCTCTACTTTCCTATATTTCGATAACAAGTGCTTTCGACGTAGCGCGCTGCCTTGTTACGCAGCGGGGACGGATTCGATTCCCGGTAGGAGCATGTTACCTCGGTGATGTATTTTCGGAGTTCTTATTAACTTGTAATACAAATGTCAGGAGAATTTAAATCTAAAACGGTACAGAACATTGTATGGCCATTATAATTCATGCTCGCCTTATATTACGTTTAAAATTAAGGACTCAACTAGCGCACCATTATCACATTCATCACCTATTATATCATCGGGGCAGCGTAACCTCGCCTTTCATGCACCCCAATTTCGGAAGTGGGTTAGGATTACGTGAATATTAAGAGAGAAATGTGGAAATGACAACCTGGGGCATTGAATAAAAACATCTAAAACATGCTACGAAGAAGCTTACTGATTGATAAGTACACGTAAAAAAACTCTTGTCTAAACAACGAAAAACGATTGTTTTTTGATTCAGGTACATTATGATTGGCTAGGTACACTAACTTTTATGCATGGACATAAAATAAAACACATATATTTCTTCGCGGACTGGTTAAAAGATACTCGCGTCCAAATACAGCCAGCAGGCAGCCATTATTTGGTCATCGCTGGTTCAATAAACTAAACGAATACGTCATATATTGTATAAATTTATTAGAGAAATAGCAGTTTGATAAATGATGCCGAGATAAGAATCAATAAATCAGTTATCAGACCAACATTGGCATATGTAGCTGCGACTAGGCATGATACATCAATGACTAAGCGCATTTTGGAAACAAGTGAGATGAAAATTCTGAGAACAAGCGAGAATAAAAAAAAATGAGATACAGTTAGAAGTGAATAAATACAACTGGAAACACATATAGATGTGACCGATTGGATATTAGACATAAAACAAGAATAGAATTGTCATGTAAGTTGTATGCAAGACATACGTATACCCATGATTATTAGGAATGCATTACCTTTGGATAGAATAATAATAATAATAATAATAATAATAATAATAATAATAATAATAATAATGCTTTATTCATTCTGGCAGAGTTAAGGCCATAAGGCCCTCTCTTCCACTCAAGATATACACTATACTAATTATAAACAGTTAAAGATATATGTTAAATGTAACAATATAAATTTCATATAAAAACAACATTTTGTACGACAATAAGAATGATAATAATACGATAATAATAATAATAATAATAATAATAATAATAATAATATATTAATATAATCATAATAATAATCTTAATATATAAAAATTACTTGTCACGTTGTTTGTCCGCGATGGAATCCTTAACTACTGAACGAATTTTAATAAAATATTGCACACTATGTGCTGTTTGATTCAACTTGAGACCTACGGTTGTTTATAACTAAATTTGTAGTCGCATTATTTTTTATTGCAAGTTATTTGTTTATTATTTAACAAAGAGTTATAATTATCTGTGAGTTCCATACGATTCTAACAGATGACGGTGTAAGGTAATTGGTTTATTATTTAACCATGTGGCTGTGCTTTTTGTTGCAACCGCGAATTTCAATTGAATTACAAATATTGATTATTTCATAATTTAAGTGCGTTCAGTGTTTATTTTATTTTCAATACATTGATAATAATATTAATTTCGTGTGTAAGTGTTAGTTTTAAGTAATGTGGCTGAAAGACAGCAACTTAATTTAAATTTAACTGGACCGAGAAGGGACATTGAAAAATATGGCGAATCAATTCTAGAGACCATGAATGATAAGATATCAAGTGAATTTCCTCAAATTGGTATAGGCCTATGTGACATAAATCTTACATTTAAGAAGAATGTCAATTTAAAAATATATGAATGTCCTAAATAACGGAATAACAGAACTGTAAGTAAGTCTGTTAGTTATAATAATATGCCTAATATTACAGAAACAATATTCATGTATCAATTAAATGAAACACTAGATGACTATAATTTATCACAAGATGACGCTACTATACAGTTATTATTTAACCAGGTGGCTGTGCTTTTTGTTGCAACCGCGAATTTCAATTGAATTACAAATATTGATTATTTCATAATTTAAGTGTGTTTGTGTTTATTTTATTTTCAGTATATTGATAATAATATTAATTTCGTGTGTAAGTATTAGTTTTAAGTAATCTGGCTGAAATACAGCAACTTAATTTAAATTTAACTGGACCGAGAAGGGACATTGAAAAATATGGCGAATCAATTCTAGAGAGCATGAATGATAAGATATCAAGTGAATTTCCTCAAATTGGTATAGGCCTATGTGACATAAATCTTACATTTAAGAAGAATGTCAATTTAAAAATATATGAATGTCCTAAATAACGGAATAACAGAACTGTAAGTAAGTCTGTTAGTTATAATAATATGCCTAATATTACAGAAACAATCTCCATGCCTCAATTAAATGAAAAACAAGATGATTATAATATATCACAAGATGATATTACTACACAGAGACTTCTTGATGATGATGAGAATCCAAACTGCCCACAAGTTCGTAGAAAAAAAAACAAAAGTATAATGAAATCAGCAAGCCTCCTCAAAATATTCCATCAATACATATATATAATCCTTATGATACACTTATGGATGATACTGAGAATGAAGATAACATAAATTCATCTCAATCAACAAAACCACTTGTACATAAACCACCACCCATATTTATACCGGGTGTAGTTAACGTACCAGAACTAAAAAATTGTGTAAAACAAAAACTTTCTGATTTAGATTTCTCACTTAGTTAACTACAACATAATTTAACATATACCTTATCCACAGCAACGCGTGGCCGGGACTGATATATATGAAGTCGGATTAGTTGCACTATTTATAACCCAAGAACGGCTGGACCGATTTTTATCATCTTTGATTTGTTGGATTTGTTTCCGCCCCGATTAGCAGATAACTATTAAAACATCGGAAAAATTAACGTAAAAATATTTAAAGGCTATACGACTTTCGCCGGGCCAGCTAGTAATGGTATAAATATGACTATTTAACTCATGCCCCAAATGGGAATCAATGACCAATGACGTTTCAATGACTTCTGTTTTACAACCAATCAGAGAGGTGTTTCACGAAATATTTATCAGTGTTATGATTACCATATTAAAGAAGGCTCCTCCTTTTTAATATTCTGAACAGGTCTGACCATTATTTTGCAGTGACTGAGGGAACAGTAAAGCCGCCATATTTGAATGTTCAAAATGGCAGAAACAATATTTGGCTGTGCTTCAAATGAAGATATAGACGAAATACAAATTTGACAATTGTGTTTTTAAATAATGATTTTACCGAGTTGTTTACTAAAAAATAAATTAACCTATAATTTTGGTTATAATATACAGTTTGATGTGTTTAATTTTTGCTCCACTAGGATGCATTCTTATAATATTGCGATGATATTTCAAGTTTCCCACGCCAGATGGCAATATATAACAAACATTATATGATCTTGTTGCAGTGGATGGAGAAACGAAACATAACGTTTCTCATTTGTTTTCAAACATCGCCGTTTACATTAAATAAATAAATATAGTAACTATATTTAAATAATGATTTGTGAGTAAACAGCTTAATTTTATTCGTTAAATAGTCCTAACAAATGCCACTCTTGATTTCCAAATTCTCTAGATAAATTCACTCCTCACTTCGTGAGTCGTGAATTTATCGATAATTTGGAAATCACTCGTGGCATTACTTATGATAAATTATACGTGAAACACCAGTTAATATATGTACCTTACAATGGGTAATGATGAAGTCGCAGTTAGAGCAAATATAAATGTACATTTTTTTAAAAGATGTCATTGTCCGGCAGTGGTAAGGAATTTCAGTTGCGAGAAGTGAAGATGGTATATGACATGGAGTGATGTGATGTCCTATGTTGCGGTATATTAAGCAAGAGCATATGTTGTGATCTTGTGTTTAAGTTATGGTTTGGGGATAGATACTGGAAACGAGATAATAAATAATTGGGAGTGGAGGTATGTATGATCTTAAATAAGAGAATTAGACAGTGCGATTTTCTTCTCTCTTTTTGATGTAGGCATGACAATTCGTGGAATAATGGAGAAAAGATCGCATTTTCGAACATTAAATATGAATCTGATACACATATATGGACACGCTGCAGTTTGTCCGACAAACCGTCATTTATGTCAGTCAGTATAACGTCACAATGATCAAAATGTGGCATCACTAAGATTTGAATTAAATTTCTTTTAAAAGCTATAGGAAGAAAATTTTTGAGATGCTTTAGGGAATGCATTATATCAGGAGATCATGGAAGAATGAGTTATCCTAGAGTTGATTTATTGAAGAAAATGGGTATACCGCCTATATTGGAAGCTAGAAGCAGAAGCAGAAGAAGAAGGTGTAATAGGATTATTAAATAATACATACATGTTCTTGAATGTCAGGTAAACAGAATTAGAGACATAATGTTTTGATTATGAGTTTGTTTTTGTGGGCTGTATAAATTGGATCGCGTTGAAATTCACATTTTTATGTGTTGAGTAATTCGGTCCCCGATCTAGGTAAATTAGGTCCTGGGTACATGTAACTTTTTCTAATTCTCTTAGCTTTCTTGGTTATTGAAGTAGTATTATTATAAGATAGCGAAGCTATACTAAATGTCAACACGCACACTGGATTGAGTAACACTTAGAAATTTGGGCTGGAAATAAACATCAGTAAAAGTAACCATAAAAATACAATATATAATAAATGGACAGTCAATGAATGACAAAAGAGCGAAAGTTTGAGCAAGTGGCTAAATTCAAATACCTAGGAACGATAATTTTGTAAATTATATATATTTGATGAAGATAAGAAATTGGAACACATGTATCCAGAAAGTGTGGAAAGAACTTAATTAGAAGTCCAAAGCATTCTCCAATTGAAGGCGTGGCGCTTTATTAAGAAGAAGAAGAAGAAGAAGGAACAATAATTACAAAAAAGAATGAGGTGCAAAAGACATTCAAATACTGTGAACTCTGTAAATGTCTCTCACTAATAGTGTCTCGAGTTTTCCACATTCGTCTCATTCATTTCGTTTAATTTAATTTCAGCTGTCTCTCTGATTGTGTATGATGAATTTTCGGCCGTCATCTTTGTTATGAATGTCAGTGTATGGGGCTTCACCTCATCCCATCCCACGTTCCGTCCCTGAGTCGAACACAAGTTGTGGAAGAGAGTTGGAAGACAAAGACTACGATATATTAATGATGTGCAATGACCTCAGTCAATCTGTAATTAAAAGATGGAGAATTAAAATTCAAGAGAGACAAGAATGGATGGAACTCATTAATGTATCAAAGGAATAACCCGTAATGTTGATTATGATTTATAGTTTGATGTGTTTCATTATTTCTTCACTTGGGTGCACTCTTACAATATTGCGATCTTATTTGGCAATGAATAATATGATCAAGCAGCAGTGAATGAATATAACCTCACATTTCTGATTTGTTTTCAAACATTACAGTTTACGTTAAATATATAAATATTTTAAAATAACTATAGTTCAACAATGATTTGTGAGTAAACAGCTTAATTTTATTCGTTAAATAGTCCTAAAAAATGCCACTCTTGATTTCCAAATTATCGATAAATTCACGACTCACGAAGGGATGATGATGATGATGATGAAGCAGATCATGATGATCATAAAGATGAAGTTGAAGAATACAGCGGTGGCAGCGACTAGTGTTTTATCAGTAGATGGCCTGTTAAAATCACGGTGATCAAGGAGACCGTTATACATCGATAAAAATAGTAGATATCTAGCTAGCGGTGTTTGAAATTGTTGTAAATGGATATATTATGTCTAAACCAAATCAGTACATATTTGATCTGTCTTGAGCACATATTATTCTAATGTAAATTTCGGTGTAAATTTCGAAACATAATTTATATGTTTATCTGCATTAAATCAGTGGAGAATGAAGTTAGGGCTTTCCATGTAAGTAATTATAATAATATTATTGAATAATTATTTATATATTTAAACACATATTTTAGTAATGTATTAGGATATGTAAGTAGTGTAATTAATTAAAGGAATACAGTACAAGCCGGAAGGTCGAGAGTTCGGATCCCGTTGGGGTCAACATTTTTAAACCTTTGTGTCAGCACCAAGGTAATTTCTTGCTGAAATCAATTAGGCCAGTTTGTAAAAAGACCAGGTTAAAGACAGGAGACTGTGTATAATGTGTAATAATTATGTTCATGAGGAATGCATGGGGCTGTCCAAAGAAGATCACGAACCTTTCGTTTGCCCAACTTGGGAATGAATCTTTGTGTCCCATAATTTGACAAATATCTTTGAGTTAATCATTAATATACTGTAGTAAACTGTTCTTATTCACACTGTACATTACACTGCTCTCCTTGCGTATTAATTATATTCCTGAGCAAAATTTAACCAGTGTTTTAAATGGAAAAATAAGTGGGCAATATCACATACATATGTTGGTGTTATGGCGCAAAGGTAAGCTTTAGGGAAACGACTAGTTTAACAAATTTAACATGCAAGTAAAATAATTACTTTTTTTTGTAAGAAAGTAAACATATACAAGAATATAATACAAAGAAAACCAAACAAATTCGGGCCAAAATGGCGGCTGTAAAAATTCTCAAACGTTAAGTGGGCCATAACACCCTAAGTTACATTAATTGGTCGTATTTTATATAAGTCCTGTATTAATTTATTGAAATAAAGTGTCAAACTACAGGCTTGGGAGGCCCTTGGAGTAGATGGATGTTGAGACTTCCACATTTCTAGACAATTACCAAGGGATGTCCACTGGGTTCTCAGTCCTGCGTGATGGCCGCCTTTGCCCCAGAACATTTGTCTGGTACTCATGTAAATTAATATCTGAATAGACCCTAGGTCTATGATGCCGACAGAAGGTTTGGTCTAGCTAAGAACCTGACCCTATTGAGACTCAAACCCACGACCTTCCGGCTTGTTAGCATGATTCCTCGCATAACTGCACTTCAACGTGAGCCATTAAAGTTGCTACAAATCACGAACATATTTTATATTGAGTCAGAATTAATGAAAAATTAATTATAATGGAATATAGTAAAACTCTTGATTTCTTGAGCTACAAAAAAGGTCTTCTTGTCTCATTTGTGTGCTGGTATGTATAACTATAAATTATACAGGGCTTGTGTATATAAATATATGTAAAAAGTAAAAAAATAGTAGCTTCATAATATTTTTGTGTCTAATTTTCATATTTTTCATATTTTGTTATTATGACTTCATATTTTACAGTAATTTTCTTCATATAATTCCTCGTTCTAGTTATAACAATTATAAATGATCAAGGTAACCAACACAACAATTTAAATATTACATTTAAAACCAAGAAATATTAAAATCTAACCAATATGTGACTTAACCTAAGGTTGACAAAAATAACAAAACTAAGTTTAGATTCAGTTCTTTTTATGCTTTTAAAATGTAAGGCATAGGTATAAATAATTAGACCCAGGGATGTATTTATTTGTAATTATAAATGGCTAAATATATACATACATATTGACTAAATATTCTCAAAAAAAACCATTCTGCAGAAACGGTGTAAATCTTTTCTGGCGGACATTATCAAATGCCTTTATCATTTGTTGACATCTTTTAATTCGAATAATCACTTACATACAGCAGTAGTTACGATTTACGATACGATGATTTTTTAACTGTTCGATATATCGAATGAACGTAAAATTGTATAAACCAGACTGAAGGTGTACTCAAAGTTCATACACGACTGTTGCTAATTTGCAAACTATTGAATATAATACAAGTATGTTAAACTAAATCTTTTAATTCTGTGATCTACATACAAAGACTTTACTAAGTTGTAAGATCTTCATCTTCTTCTTCAATCAGGGATTAAGCGTGTTCCGGCTTCAAACATCCTCCAACCAAGTTTCCGTGGTCTTCCCAAATATCTCCTTCCTTCCGATTTATAATCAACTTTTTTTTCTTTGAATACAAATGTTGCTCATTCTTTGTAGGTGTTCAATCCATTGATCTCTATAATGATGAACCCTTTACTCTAATGATATAACATTTCGTTATTTTCGTATGTCCTCATTTTTAAATGTTTCTAACCTAGTACAATCCTTAACTGAACCCGGAAACCTCATATCTGTAGCCTGAATTTGTTAATATAATTTCTTGTCATTGTCCAAGTTTCTGATCCATATAGTAGAAATGATAGGAAAAGTTTACTTTAACTTACCAGATATATTTTGAAAGTCTTATACAACAATAGTGCGCATTCGTCAGAGTTTATAGAGCTAGCGATAACCCACCATCGAACGTCATATCGATTATTATCGTTGTTTCGATTATTGTCGTTTTTTTTTGTTTCATGTATTTAGACACTTTTAAAATGTAATGAACCTAAAAGCTAACTAGCTAATTCATACTTGACCTACTTCAATTACTCTAACCTAGGGTGGACCCCATGAAACGCCCTTTCTTTTCACTCCTTAATAATTACAACCATCGATAACCCACTGGTACCAACCAATTTACTCTCCGGAGAAAATAGCAAGTCAGCATCACATTATGTGTATATGAATAAATACTTAAAAATTCTAAAATAAACTTCTGCTAATTGGTTTAGATATTTTAAAATACTAAAAATATTACTGAATACAGAAGAAGAGTTATAATTCATAACAATAAACAGAAATGGGTGACTGGAATGCTGTAGTTGGAGAAGGACAGGATGGAAGTACAGTTGGAAGATATGGATTAGGAAAAAAGGAATGAGAGAGGTGAATCACTGGTGAGTTTCTGTAAAAGGAATTCAATGATAATTGGAAATACAATGTTTCAACAGCATAAAAGAAGACGATACACATGGATAAACCCTATGGACAACAAACGATACCAGATCGACTACATACTGATACAGGAAAGATTCCGAAATTGCTTGAAAAATGCGAAGACCCTACCAGGAGCAGGTATCAATTCAGACCATGTCCTACTAATAGGCGAAGTAGATATTTGCGTGATAACAGGCAGTCAGACAATAAAGAAGTTTGACTTGTAGAAACTCAAACATGAAGAAGAAAGGAGAATATTCCAACAAAATTTTCAGGAGAAAGCCTCTACCATGGAAATCTCATATGGGTATACCAAGGAACACCGGAGTCATTTAAAAACCTCTATACAGATAGCTACAGAGGAAACAACGGGATACAAAGAGAGCAAGAATATTAAGAATCCTTGGGTCACAGAAAATATGTTAGAGATGATGGAAGTAAAAAAAGAAAATGGAAAAATAGCAATACAGAAGAAGCCAAAAGAAACTACAGGAAACTAAACAACGAACTTAGAAGATAAACTGACAAGGCAAGGGAAGAATGGATGAAGCAGAAATGTGAAGAACTAGATAATCTGGAGAGGAAAGGAAAATATGATTTAATGTACCAGGAAATTAATGGCTTGGACTATGGAAAGAAGAGCAGGAAAACTATGTGTCTGATTGAGAACGAAAATAATGAAGAAATAACAGACAAACAGGGAATTATGAATACATGGGGAAAATATGTAGAAGAGCTATATGAGACAAGAAATCGTCCGGCTAACTTGGATGTAGGAAATGAAGAAGACGTATCAGAAGATGAAAAAGGATTTTCAATCATGAAAGAAGTTGAACTAGCAATTAAGGAAATGAAAAATGGGGAAGGCTACAGGGGTAGATGGAATCCCCATTGAATTTTAGTTAAATGCTTGGGTGAAGGAAAGAAGGAAACACTGCGTTTATGCAACAAGATATATAAAGAAGGTGAAAGGCCCGAAAAATTGACTGAGAGAGTGTTAATAGCAATACCGAAGAAATACAATGCAAAGAAATGTAAGGAGTTTAGGACTATCAGCTTGATATCGCACTCTGCAAAGATTCTCCTGCGAACACTGAATCAACGTTTACGTTCTGCGATGGAAAGCGAATTGGAAGAACAATTTGACTTCAGGAAGAGAAAGGGTACAAGAGATGCAATTGGATTGATACGAACAATAGGAGAAAGATATATAGAAAAAAGATAAAGACGTTCATGCAGTATTTGTTGACCTGGAAAAGGCCTTTAGCAGGGTAAATTGGAATAAACTCCTGAAGATCTGAAAGAAACCCTCCATGGTATCTTTACCTTGTGGTGGAGTGGCTTACGTGCTTAAATGATCCTGAGAGCTATGCCGGCGGTAGCATTGCTGCCGATAGGATTACCCATGCCAGATTGGTCGAAGGTGATAAGCCAGACGAAAAAAGTACCTTGGGCGAAAGAGTGACGATCTTTCACCGTAAAAATACAACCGGCAAGAAATGCGGACATGGGTTCATCTGGGGTAAAATTTTCCGGAGGTCAAATAGTCCCCCATTCGGTTCTCCGGGCGGGGACTACTTCAGGGAACCCATGCCAAAGGCTCAAACACAGGGACATGTTCCTAGGAACATGGAATGTTAGGACTTTATACAATAGCGGGGCACTAGAGATATTAACGCGGGAATTAGATAAATCGCCCTTGGATATAGTCGCTTTACAGGAAGTTAGGTGGCCAGGAGAAGGTAGTCAGGAATCAGGAAGCTTTGCATTATACTATGGGGGTGCAGAAAGACCTGCATTTGGAACGGGTTTTTTAGTCAGAAGGAGGATCCTATCCGCTATCCGAGATATTAAGTTTGTTAGTGATAGGATATCATACATAATTCTAAAGGGTAAACAACATGATTTTATAATTGTAAATGTACATGCCCCCACAGAAGATAAAGATGACAAGATCAAGGATGAGTTCTATGAAGAATTAGAATGCTTATTTGATAGCCTTTCACGATATCATATGAAAATTGTCTTAGGAGATTTTAATGCAAAAGTGGGGCGGGAAGATATATTCAAACCAACAATAGGCAAATTCAGTCTTCATGAAGATAGTAACGACAACGGGGTTAGATTAGTCACATTTGCCACATCGAAGAATCTCATTGTTAAGAGCACAACATTTCAGCATAAGGATATTCATAAATACACCTGGACGTCCCCAGATGGAGAAACTCGGAACCAGATAGATCATGTATTAGTGGATAAACGCTGGCACAGTAGCATCATCGATGTTAGATCAGTTAGAGGGACAGACTGCAATTCGGATCATCATCTGGTCAGAGTGAAAATCAGACAACGGCTATCGCTTATGAGAGGAACAAACGCTAAAGATGATTCTGTAAAATATGAATTAAAAAACTTGAAAAATGATGAAATGCGGCAAGAATACCAAATCAAAATTGCTAATAGATTTGAAGTACTGGAATCTTCAGATGACAATGTGGCAAACGAAGAAGAAACTGATATAAATAAAGAATGGGAGGCTATAAGAGATACTATTAAATTGTCAGCATCAGAAAGCATTGGTTGTTTAAAAAAGAGGCAAAACAAGAAATGGTTTGATGAGGAATGTGCCGACATTGTAAAGAAAAGAAAGCTAGCAAAAATGAAATGGTTACACGAGCCAAATGAGGTAAATTTAGAGCAATTGGGTAGTGTTAGACGGGAAACCACCAAGTTACTAAAGAGTAAAAAGAGGGAATATTTGAGAGAGAAGATTAATGATCTTGAAATGAATGCAAAAAATAGGAACATTAGAGAATTATATCAGGGAATTAGTATAGAGAAGAAAGGGTTTCAGGCTAGAACAAACATAATTCGGAATGAAAATGGGGATATGATTGCAGATTCTAGGAGTATATTAAATAGATGGAAAAGTTACTTTAATCAGCTATTAAATGTACATACAGAACAGGACATTGAGGAGGATAAGTTACAGACAGCAGAAATGCTAGTCGCAGAGCCAAGTGCATTAGAGGTTGAAATGGCGATTGAAAAATTGAAGATGTATAAAGCATCAGGTTCAGATGAGATCCCAGCAGAACTGATAAAATCAGGGGGAGAAAAATTGATGGACAAGATACGCTGGTTGCTTAGTATGATTTGGGAAAAAGAAGCTCTTCCAGATGAATGGAAGGAATCAATTATCTTACCAATTTATAAGAAAGGAGATAAAACTGATTGCAACAACTACAGGGGCATCTCATTACTTTCAACTTCGTACAAAATTCTAACAAATATATTAGTAAGCAGACTTACTCCCTATATTGATGACATTCTAGGAGATCATCAATGTGCATTTAGAAGAAACAGGTCTACAACAGATCAGATTTTCAGTATAAGACAGATTTTAGAAAAGAAATGGGAATATAATGGTACTGTACATCAACTATATGTAGACTTCAAAAAAGCATATGATTCAATTAAGAGGGAGAAGTTATATAGTATCCTGCTGGAGTTCGGAATTCCTAAAAAGTTAGTTAGACTTATACGAATGTGTCTAAATGGCTCAAAGAGTAGGGTGCGTGTAGGCAAACAGTTTTCAGACACTTTTGAAATCCAGAATGGGTTGAAGCAAGGAGATGCACTATCTCCTCTACTATTTAATTTTGTACTAGAGCATGCCATTAAATCTTTAGAGAATGAGGAAGGCTTACAACTCAATGGTATTAATAAGCTGTTAGTTTATGCTGATGATGTAGTACTACTGGCCGATAGCGAGGAGATACTAAAGGCCAACACGCACACACTATTGAGTAACACTAAGAAATTAGGACTGGAAGTAAATATCAGTAAAACTAAATATATGGTCACACGTAGAAATTCATTATATAATGGAAATGGACAGCTAATGACAAATGAGGGAAATTTTGAGGAGGAGTGGCTGAATTCAAATACCTAGGAACAATAATCACAAATAGGAATGAGATGCACAAAGAAATTAAACATAGGCTCAATTCTGGAAATGCATGCTATTATGCATTGCAGAGACTTTTGATGTCCCAACTCCTTTCAAAAAACGTTAAGCTGAAAATATATAAAACTATTATTCTACCAGTTATATTATATGGGTGCGAAACATGGACTCTTACTTTAAGGGAGGAAAGGAGATTACGAGTATTTGAGAATAAAGTTCTTAGGAAAATTTTTGGACCAAAGAGAGATGAACAGACATGTGAATGGAGAAGACTACATAACAATGAACTACATGGTCTTTATAGGAAGCCAGATATAATAAGAACAGTTAAGTCTTCTAGACTGCGATGGGCAGAACATATTGCGCGTATGGGGAATGAAAGACGTGCATGGAAACTTCTTATAGGAAAGCCAGAGGGAAAACGCCCAGTTGGTAGACCAAGAATGAGGTGGCAGAACAACATTAACTATGATTTGAGGGAAGTAGATTATACAGGGAATGATTGGAAAGCATTAGCTCAGGATAGGGATGTATGGAGAGCATATGTCCATGCGGCCATGAACCTACGGGTTCGATAGTGCCAGTGATTAATTAAGTCAGTAAGTAAGATCTTAAAGGAAATTATCGTGAACTGGAAGGAGAGGAGGTTCATAAGTAGTCTTTATATGAAACAGCGAATAAAATTGAAGATAGGAGAAGAAATATCAGAGGGAAGAGAAATTGGAAGAGGGTAAGGCAAGGATGTCGTCTATCACCTACCCTTTTCAGCATCTACCTGGAAGACCTAATGAAGAACTGCTTCAGTAATGGCGTAAACATGGGAGGAAGAAGAAGTGCATAAGATTTGATGTGATATGGATTTGCTAGCACAAGATGCAATGACACTGAGGAACATGCTGATGGAGCTGAATGATAAGTGCGAGGATTATGGGATTAAGATAAATATAAATAAGACGAAGGCCGTGATTATAGGAAAGAAACCAAAGGAGATAAACATGAGGATTAACGATGAGATCATAGAGCAAGTGGAGAGCTTCAAATACTTGGGTTGTACTATCAGTAGTAACATGAACTGCGGTCAAGAAGTAAAGCAGAGGATAGCAATGGCAAAATAAGCTTTCAACGAGAAGACAAGCATTATCTGCGAACCTATGGCAAAAGAATTAAGAAAGAGGCTAGTAAACTGCTTTGTGTGGAGAGTAGCATTATATGGTGCTGAGACTTGGACATTACGACGGAATGTGGAAAAGCGACTGGAAGCTTTTGAGATGAGGATATGGAGAAAAATAGAACTATAAAATGGACAGACAAAGTAAGAAATAAAGATGTGCTAGACAGAGTGGGTGAAAGAAAAACAATGCTGGAACGCATAAAGAAGAGGAAAATATACCACTAGCTAAGAAGAAACTGCCTGCTGAAGGATGCTGTAGAAGGAATGGTCAACGGAAAGAAAGTTAAGAGGCAGAAAAATACATGAGATGATAGACAATATTAAAATAATTGGTTTGTATGCAGATACAAAACGGAAAGCTGAGTTAAGGAAATAGTGGAGAATGCTGAGTTAGGAGTGAAAGACCTGCTCTTGAGCAGAACACTATGAATGAATGAATGAATATGAGTTATAGGTATATGGTATTGAAATCTATAATTTTATTATTATTAATTTTTTATTATTATTAATTAGCTTTCAAAAAGTAGTCAGTTATCGTTTAATCTCATAACATTGACATCAAAATTAATCTAATATAACAATAGAGACTCGTTCTTCAAGTTACTGCTACAATAACTAACTCACCGGCACTGTAGAACAAAAATATTTCGGGGGACTAGAAATATCCACTATACGATTCTTTTATTAATTCCTTCCGGTTCTTCCTTTCCCGTATATTCTATATTTTTCAGACATTTGTTGTCTATTGGTAAATTTGTTTTATATGATGGGAAGTTCATAGAAATAAATATAACCTTGGAAACCTACAGGAGCTGGAGCTGTTCATACGCATAAGATGAGATGACTTTATGATGTTTGGGAGGATTTGAAGAAGATAAGGGAGACAAACCTGAAGTTGGCAGAAGATAGAAGAGTCTGGAGGAAGATTATTGAGAAGGCCAAAACATTCAATTTTGAAGTTGTGTAGTGCCTAATATGATGATTATGATGATAATGATAAATTGTAGATATCCTCAAGTATCGCTAAAGGCTACAAATATGCATAAATATTAACACTATCTTGAAATATGAAGATATTATTGAAATTTTATGTATATTAATTTTTTTTCAAGCGCTATTGTCTATAACGTAAATATTTTTGGTTCATTATTCGCTTTAGTTTAGATTATGAAATTGCATATTCTGCTCACTCTAATCATCAGCACGTGGAGAATTGAAGTGGGTTTTGATGACATAGTACCTGACGTAGCTGAACTGTTTAGGACACATGAACACCCTTTTTTTTACTCCCATTCTGAACGCACAAATAATCTCTTTGCCATTTGTAGCAAAATCTATATGTATGTTACGTTAGTCTTGATGGAAAATCGCCGCCGCGTCACTAATCTTATAAACATATACAGCGTGTCCCAAAAGCACGGAAAATTATGTTGTGCAGGATGCAAAATGATCTTTTTCAAGGCCATACCCCTGACCATAGAGCGTCGAAATTTGAGTACTGGTGTCGCTGATTGTTCTGATCTGACGCCTCATGACTTTCTCTGTTGTTTATAGGCTTTGAAGAATACTATGTATAGTACTCCTATAAGGTCAGATGAGGACCTTATGGCACGAATTCACACAGCGCAGCGATTAAAATGCTTACAAGACAACCGCACTTATGGGGTCATTTGGGCGATCTAGGCTCTTGTAATGACGTAGAAAATACATAGTTTGAATCTTGTTTGTTTGCAATTCAGAATACTCGATGTCTGCACATGTTCAGTTTATTGGCATGTGGAATTGACACTTCCATGCTCTTAAGCGCCCAAACCGTGCGTTTTTGGACAGGAGTTCAGTTTTGAAAAGTAACCACTTAGCCATTCTGCATATTACACTTAATATATGACATACATAATAAAGCAATGCAAATGAGGTTCAGAGAATATAGGTTCAAATCCCGGTTTAGGAGAAACTTATTCTCTTAGGCCTAAAATATATTAGTCTGTTGTATAAGTGACAAATTTAAATAAAAAATTGAAAATATGTGCTTTACTAGCTAAAAAAGGTAATGTTGAAAGAATATTAAAAAGACCGGATGTGTAGCTATATTAGATGTCAAAGTAGTGTTAAATCCCACAAAATATTTTTCTTGAATAAGAAGCTGCTAGAATGCATGTAGAACAAAACTTCTCGACTTCCACCTATAGAATTGTACAAGTAGGAGTAGTATTTTTGTTTAAATCAGGATCCTGATACCTTCTTGGATAAACACGAACGGAGATGCTGAGATTTTGGGTTCAAATCCCAGTTTAGGCGAAAATTTTTCCCTTAAAATATTCATTTATCCTTCAAAATAAGTGACAAATTAAAAAAAAAAACATCGAAAATAGCATACTAAGTGTTGTCGATTTTTTTGATACCCTATGTTAATGTGTAGACGTGTATTAATAGGGTTCCATTTGCGCTCTAAAAAGCCCAACTCCTCATATATGTCTTAAACTGTATCTGTGTTTTAGGATTGTTATGATGATGATGATTTCCTCCGTAAGCCAGAAGGAGAGGATTGTCGGAGGCGTGAAGCTAAGAGAGGAATGTTTCCATACATAGCTGGTATTGAAACGGAAATAGAGACATTTTATGGTTTACGTACTGCGGAGTGCACAGGCACGATTATTGCGGCCCGGTGGATTCTCACTGCCGGACATTGCCTTAAAATAGAACACTATATCACTACACGTGTTAGATACACAGTTGGTGAAATTAACATCTTAAGAAACTTGAAACCAGCCCTGAGATATGTAGTACATCCAAATTACAGCTTTGAAAGGACTTATGTACTATTTATTCCCACTGACGTTGTTCATGATGATATTGGACTTATTAAAACAAAAGAAGAAATACAATTCGATAAATTTATTACGAATGTGTGTATTTCGAGTAACGATCAATTATCAGCCAATCCTGTGTGTTTTGTTGCTGGTTTTGGTAAGTTAGTGGACCCATTAGAAGTTACGTACGAGAAATCATATTTATTGCATTTTGCTACATTGGACTATACAGAAGAGAGGCCTATAATTCCTAATACCATAGAGTTGAGTGTGAAAGGTAAGTATCCAAGTCTCGGGGACTCGGGAGGACCTCTCATGTGCGATGGAAAACAAATAGGGATTTTCAGCAAGGTAGGAGCTTCTCTGAACCAAGCTAAGTTAACGTACACGCAGTGTGGAAAATATAAAAACTGGATAGAATCAATCACAGGCACTAAAGTATTAGACACGTGTAAAAATATACATTATAAAATACCTGACGAGATTGGAAACGCTGTCCGAAAATTCTCCAAATGCAGTCCTTTTCTACAAACGTGTATTGTAATATTTTTATTAGCATTTAGTTAAAGGACATTAGAATTGAATAATAAAACATTCAAGAGTCATTGTTTCTATTTCATTATTTATAGATCTTTTAACATATGAAGTGTTCAATGAAAACGCACCTTTTCATAAAAATCCAGAATCATAATTTTTGTTATGATGATCTTGTAGAATATTTCCGGGCTGTTTGCCGTGGTCTTGAGGCTTGTAGTTCCCCGACGTTTCGCCAAAGACTGCGTCCGGCATCCTCAAGGGTTGTCTTGAGACTGGCAATTTTGTCGACTACCTGCCCTATTTTTACATTTATCCGCGACGTGTTCTCTGTGCGATCCGTTATTTCGTAAATTGTATCTGCCTTCTGGTTGGTTCACATTAGGATCTTCCATTGCACCAACGAGGTTGCTGTCTGATGTTCTAGTAGGTTGTTGTAGGGGTTTACAACTGGCCTTTTTTAAGATTGGTATCCATGCTTTGTTGACTTTTAACGATTCTTCCTTTGTATTGTAACTATTTTGATGTTTGGATGTTTTAATAGCTTCTCGTTGCAGACGGGTAAAGTAATGTGTACAATTAGATAATATATATGTTGTTGTGTTGTACAGTATGGCCTTCAAGTGGTGAGTGTTCTGCTACTGCCTCCTTTTCACTTGTTTAAGAAGGATGTATATTTCGTGTTCTTTGAGTCTGGTTGTGATGGTGCGTTTAGTGGTGCCTATATATAGTGGTGCAGTTGGCCGCAACTGCACGGGATCCAGTATATGCCTGTTGATTGATGAGGATGAAGTGAATCCTTTATCGATCTGAGGAGGTTTTTGATTTTTCCGGTAGGCCAATATACTGTTTTTATGTCTTCTTTCTTTAGCAGTTTCCCAATACGGTCAGATACATTCTTCATGAAAGGTTACAATGTCCTGGTTGACGTTTTATCTTCTGATTCCTTGTTGTTGTATCGTCTGGGATGGTTTGCTCTGTTGATTTCTTTGTCGGTGTATCCATTGGCTGTGAACACTGTACGGAGATGTTTAAGTTCAGTTTTTAATAATTCAGGATGACAAAGTTACTTGGCGGGATTTGAAATGTTTTGATGATACCAAGTTTCTGTTTGGGGTGATGATTACCAGGTTTAATGAAGATATCTGTCAGTATGCGTAGGTTTTCTATATATGGTGTGATAAATATTGCTATCTTCTTCTCTTCTGATTACGATGTCTAGAAAGGCTATGCTGTTATATTTTTCTTTTTCTACGGTGCATTTTATATTGGAGTTTATGATGTTGATGTGCGCAAGAAATTCTTCTATTTTATCTTCCCCATGGTTCCAAATTACGAAGGTCTCTGTGGGGGTATAAATCTACAAAAACATTCGACGATTTGAGAAATTGCGAAAGAAAAGGCAAGACTACTCTCATCACTTACATTTCTTCTGCGTCATTGAGATAATAAGTCGATTCCCAAATTCATCGGAATAAAAATAATATTAATATTTGCTCAAGCGCAAGGGATTTACAAACGCACGGAAGTATCTTTATTACGGGAACGTATACACACAACACGCAAGAACCTCGCCGTTACAGACACCGATCTTCTAAACCTTCACCTTCTAATCAGCAATAGACTATCAGGAAAAGACTAGAACAAAATAGACGAGATCACATATCAACCCATTATGTCAATTTGGGAACAATCCACCAGAACACAAAAGAAAAAATTCAAGTCTACGTCTAAAGAAATTCCTAGAACTAACTTATACAACACATGCACCGTAGTAAATATTAGCAACTGTCCAGTCTCAACTGCAGAAATCTCACTTCTAGCGAAAGGAGGTAATTTCGCTGTCACACCTTCAGCTACATCTGTGGAAGAAATAATATCTAACGTCGAATCTACTATAGGAATATTACCACTGGAAAAAGGCAGAAACTATCCCCAATGAAGTCTCTCGCATTCTGAGAAAGACTCCCAAACCAGAACACAATCTCCATTGAAGAAAGGGAGACTATATAAACCTTAAAAACGGAAGAAACTATTATAATTCTACCAGCAGACAAAAGGAACCTCTACAGTTATATTAGACACAAAATAAATATAATCGTAAAATCACCGAGTTAAATGGATCCATGATAGTGAGAAATTTGGTAATTTTTCTTGACGAAATACTGCTTTCCTTTTGAAATTTGAAATGAATATATTTGAAACATTAAATTCATTCAAAACCAATTCCCTTGCTCGAAAAAAAAGCCCACGACTGTAAATGCCAATAGTGCACTGTCAAACCTTGATATCGAGAATCTCGAAACCAATTAAGGATGTAGTCTTTAATTTGGGCGATCTTGTAGGGGCCCATGATTTTAATTGTGAATAATCCGCGGATAATTGTATTAATGTATAAATTGTGAAGCTAGATAAGATGTTTTATCTTCTATATAATTCAAAACTATTCTTACATTTCGGTTATTAATTAATGATGGTCATTTTTTATTATTTGTGAACAGGATTTCGGGCCAGATTTCCCTGCCATCCACTATATAAATGTTTACCAAAGTTTCTTCAGAATAGACAGACAGTTCGTTAGGACGTTTAGGTTTTTTAACAGGAGACGGCTCAAAGCCACTTGAATTGTCACGTTTCTCACTGGATTCGTTGGCAATTTCAAAGTCATCAGAACATCCAGCCTGTGTGAGCTTCTGACTGCAAGTGGCATAGTTTTCAAATTCTAAAGTATTTTCACTAACGTCTGCTAACGCAATCCAATATTTTTGGTCTATAATTTCTGCCAGAAAATACGCAAACTGGTCATCCTCCAATTCAGGTTCTTCGTGTTTTTGAAATGTTTCCTGAACTATAGATTCTGACGTAGTTAAGATGTAAAATTGATTTATTGTGCCCATTTTATTCTTTTTATGAAATATTTTATGGACTCTTATTGACTGGCAAGACATTTACGTGTAAATATAATGTCCTAAAAAGTATTAATTTACTCCATAAATATGCTAATTAATGACTAATAAAACAAATATTCTACTGTACTTTCAATTTATTGAGTTTTAATATTTAAATAGAAAAAAATTATATATGCTGTACGAATACTCGACTGCAGGAGTGAAAAAAAAACATTCACACTCCGGTGCGCTACTCTTCAAGTAACCGTGTCGCTCCGTTGCAATATTTATTTCGTTAGATCTCTCTCTCTCTCTCTCTCTCTCTCTCTCTCTCTCTGTGCCTCTTTTGTTCTTCCCTCGTTCACCACACTATCATTTTCTAGTTTTATTTGTTTATTTTATTTTTTCCGAATGCTTAACTTATTTATTCTGTCATGTACCGATGTCAAGCCTTTATTTATTTATTTCTTGTTCCTTATTTCGTATCAAATATTATGCATGCAATTGAATTAGCAGTGAAACGGCTAATATCACGGTGTTCACTATCCTTCATTCAACATATCCTCCAATTTTTATTACAATCCAAATGGTCCAACATAAGTAATTTCCTTGTAAGTAGAACTTATCTCGAGAGAGAGCTCGACCTTACTATTTGAATATCGAAACGAAACTATAGTAGAACTTGCCTCGACCGTACTGGACGAGAGACAAGAGCGAATTTCCTTTGAGAGAGAGCTCGACCTTACTACTCGAAGGTCGAGACGAAGCTTGAAGAGCTCGACTTAGCTACTTGAGGGTTGAGACGGAACTAAGCTGATTACATGAGTAAATAAATTACTAAGAACAGCCAGCATTCAGACCGACAGCTTTCATAAATCAATAAAAAGTAAGGCCGGTCTGACGCAAACAAGTGTAAACAAAGATAAACAGTTGCGAATTCGAATGTAAACAACTACAAGAAATACGGAAAATTACATTCGAATTCCCTATTGCGTAGAAATGACGAAGATGCGTAAAACAACGACATCTCCGCCAAGCATAAACAAACAAAAATTAAATCTAAGATTTAACAATAATAATAATAATAATAATAATAATAATAATAATAATAATAATAATGGTGATGGTGATGGTGATGGTGATGTAGACGACAACATTAATGACAATAACAATAAGAACAACAATAAGAACAACAATAATAACAATAACAACAACAATAACAACAATAATAGTAATAACAACAACAATAATAATAATAACAACAACAATAATAATATAGCTTCGGGTTTTAACAGCTGCTGCCGTCTTCCCGTGCCAAACCTCCAAAGCCTATGATCATGGGCATCTTCAATGCTTAGTCCTCTTGCTTGCATTACTACCTTCATGCTTTCCTTCCATGTTAACTTCGATCTCTCTATTTTCTTCTTTCTACTCGCTTGCCATTTATATAGTAGTTTCGGCCATCGCTCATCTTCCATTCTTAAAATATGTCCTAACCATTTTAATTCCTTCTCCACAATTCTTTCAATTATGCTTTCTTCTGCTTCCGTTATGTTTCTAATTTCCTTATTTGTGACATGTTCTAATTTAGACTTTCAAGCACTTCTGCATAAATAAGCTATTTCTAGAGCTATTAGTCTATTCTTGTAGTACGTATTGATTGTCCACACCACACCTCCATACGTTAAACAGATTCCACAATTATTTTACCAATATATTTTTGTGTCTTTCTAATATGCTTATTCCTCCATGTGGAATTTAACGATGATATTATTTTGCTACCCAATTCAATTCTATGCTTTATGTGCCCTTTGCCTATACCTTCAATGTTATCCATATTTATTCCCAAATGTATAGTTTGATTCACTTGCTTTGTTTGAATTCCTTCTTCCAATATTAAATTTTCTCTCTCATTGCTATTTATTGCCAAATATTCTGTGTTTTGTAAATTTACTGTGAGACTCCATGATTCATATGTGTTTTTCAACCTTTTTATTATGAATTTCATATTAATTTGTCGTGAGCTAAAACCAATTGGTCATCAGCATATTGTAATGTCAGCAAAAATCTGTTGCCTATTGGGGTAGCCATAACCTTTACAGCTTTGTTTTCATTTCATTAATACGAATTCTACATAAATATTAAATAAAATTGGTGATAGACTGCACCCTTATTTCAATCCCTTTCTGGTTTGTGTAGAATTAGATATTTTATTTTCAATTTTAACATAAGCCATGTTATCTTTATAAATTTGTTTAATAATTTCAATTAGGTTTTTATGAATATTGTATTTCTATAATACTTCCCATAATTTGTTCCTCGGAATTGAGTCATAAGCTTGTGGGATGTTGTGTCGTAGGATGCAAGAGTAACACACTATTCACTACATAAATTTGCTGTTATTGAGTAACAATTCAATACAACGTCCGCTCGTCACGAGGTGCGTTGAACACTAAATAACGGGACCTCGGAGCTCGTATTTTCTGGTTGATCTACGGCGGCTGCAAAGTGCTGACATCTGTCGGTCTGGTTGGTCTAGGGCGGCTGCAAAGTGCTGCCATCTGTCGATGGCCGGTTGTAGCGGAAGAATGTCTCATGATTTCTCCACACCAGCCCCCTTGCTAGAAGAGATGATCACGGCTTGAAGAAATCCGGAAGTTGACCTTGTACACTGAACTCGTGGTCAGAGGAGTTGTCCGGTTGTTGAGGCCTTTCGTTTGTTGTTCGTCATTCTTTGCTCTGGGACGAGAGTTCGTCGGCTGTTCAGCTCTTCTATCTCAGACTAAGAATGCTGGCTTTACTCGGTCGATACTTACGCGGACGGGGCCGCGTCTGGTCTGCAAGGTGAAGGTTTTCTCGTCTCGCTGAAGATCCTGGTGAGGGCCAGAATATGGCGGTTGAAGTGGACAGCGCACGGTGTCATCTCGTAAGAAGACATGAATGCAGGTGGCCAGATCTTTGAAGATGAAGGAGCTTCTCTGTCCATTTGGCTGAGGAGACTTAGCGCCGACTCTGGAACCGAGTGACCCAAGGACAATCTGTGAGGTCGTCAGGAGTTGAGCGACCTGACGTACTATTGCTCAGACTGGACCCACTTCAGCAACCAAAAAGTCCCCAGCTGGTGCACTGGGGGAAAGGTCGGTGGATCTCCTAGACAGTCCTCCCGGTCAAGTCCAAGGGACTCGTGAACCATTAGTGGGGTAGGCAAGAGTTGAGCGCCTTGTCGTACTATTTGCTCATCTGTTGGATCTTGCGAGCTCCGTGCTGGCCCACAACAGCAGCAGAAGGAATCCCTGGCGGCAGACCAGGGCTCGGCTCGGACCAATGCAGAGGGGAGCAACTCTACTGGTTCCTGGCTCAGCCTACGGGCTCGTCGACAAACTGTGGGGTCGCCAGGAGATGAGCACCTGGATATACTAAAATTCTCACACTGTTGGGCTTGTAGCCCTAGCCGGTCTCACAACGGCTGCAGGACACGTCCCTGGAGGCAGAACAGGGGAACGGTCGGTGGATCTGCGACAGCAGTCCTCCCGGCTAGACTCATGGAGCCCGTAGAGCAACTGTGGGGTCGTCACGAATGAGCGACCTGGCGACTACGGAGCTCAGCAATTCCCAGAAGTTGCAACTCCAACACCCTCTCCCTAGGGGTGTTGGTTTTAGGACCGTCAACTTGAACGTGGACGTGAACATAGGATAGGGAGGACAAACACCTAGAACTTGGGAGTATGGTTATAATGACCGAGGTATCCCAAGGGGTGGGGGAAGGGCCTAGATGTCCATGTCGAGCTGGAGTTGTTGGTAGTAATTGTTCCACTTGTCGCCGAAGTTTGACGGACCGCTGTTTGCATCTCGCCTGGGAGTCGGAGGGGTTCTCCGTATACGAGATAGGCAGAGTAGGCTCCGAGATCTTCTTTGTGGGCGCTCCGTATTCCCAGCAGGACGAGTGGTATAAATTTTAGCCAGAACATCGTAGGGTGACACATGATGGCTGCTTTGAGTTGACAATGAAGGCGTTCAACAATCCAGTTGATGCAGGGGTAGTAGCTCGTAACTTTGTACTGCCTGTCGGGGGAGCTAAGTTCTGGAATAAGTGCGATTTGAACTGCCGGTCTTGATTAGTTGTGATGCGGAGTGGCGAACGGAATCGGCAGATCCAGCATGCCACAAAGGTTTCGGCGACGCTGTTGGAGGTTATGTGTTTGAGGGGCCAGACTTTTCGCCAACGAGAGAACCTATCAACTGCCGTCAAGCAGTAGCGAAATTTTCCGGCAGGGGGAAGGGGTCCAAAGATGTCGATGTGGACGTGTTCGAACCTGGCCGAGGGTGGTTTGAAATTTACTACTGGGGTCGACACATTTCGGCTGATTTTGGTTCGCTGGCTGTGCTGGCAAGTTCGCTCCCAGGTGCGGCAATTTTTTTGCATGTTGGGACACACGAAGCGTTCTGAGACCATCTTGGCTGTGGTCTTAATTCCAGGGTGACTGAATCCATGGAGGGAGTCGAATATTTGTCGGCGATATGGTAAGGTTATGTAGGTTCTTGGTCGGGGTATGGACATGTCGCACCAGACAATTGTCTCGCTTCCTGTAGCTGGGAACTGGAGACTTCAGTTGCCGTCTAAGAACTGCCGAAGTTCAGGGTCGTCCTCTTGAAAGCGGGACAAGCTGGAGAGGTCTAGGTTGCTGTTGGTGATGGTGTTCACTCTGAAGAAAGTATCAGCGACCACGTTGGAATGACCGTCTATATGTTGTATGTCTATGGTGAATTGAGCAATGAATGATAATTGGTTCAATTGTATCGGCGAAAGCTTGTCTTTTCGTTGTTGGAAGGCGTAGATCAGAGGTTTGTGGTCTGTATAAATTGTGCGGTGATGTACTTTCAGTATAAGCCTGAAATGCTGCACAGACTCGTATATTGCTAATAGTACTCTGTAGTACGTAGGCCAGGTGACCTGCCGCAGGGTCAGCATTTTGGAGAAGAAGGCGAATGGTATCCATCGCTCTCCTTGCCATTGTTGGAGAGTGGCGCCTATAGTTGTGCCGGAAGCATCTGTTAAGAGACCTAATGGTATTGTCGGATCCGCCGGGTGTGCCAAAAGTGTTACTTCTGATATGGCGTCTTTGCAAGACTCGAAGCTTTTTATCAAGTCTTCCGTCCACTGGATCGGGTTCGATCCTCGGAGGCTGGAAATGGCTGAGTGCAGCGGCGCTTGGTGATTCGCAGCTGATGGAATGAAGCGGCGATGGAAGTTCATCATCCCGAGGAATCGTCTCATGTCTCGAGCTGTCTTCGGTGATGGAAACTTTTGCAGGGCCGTGATGCGGTCTGACAAAGGCCGCGTGACTGTTGCTGAAACTCTATATCCGAGGATAGTAACATATGGAGCGCCTAGTACGCACTTTTTGGTATTAATGAGAATATAGTGCTCGGAGACTCGTTGGAAGACTTTGTGGAGGTGCTCATCATGCTCGGCTTCCGATTTGGAGAAGATCAGGGTGTTGTCGATGTATGGGAATGTGACGTCTAAGACGGACAGAGCTTCGTAAATTAATCTCTGGAATGGTTGTCCAGTGTTTCGCAATCCGAAGGTCATGAAAGAGAACTCAAGGAGGCCAAAATGGGTGATGATTGCGGTTTGTGGTATGTCCTCAGGATTGACTGGAATTTGGGTATAGGCTTTTACAAGGTCGATAACGGAGAAGACTACAACCGTATAGTTGGTGAGAGAGATCATGAATATGACGAGGAGGATATCTGTCGGGGATGGTTCGGGCTTTCAGCGCACGATAGTCTCCGCATAGGCGCCATAATCCGTCCTTCTATGTCACTAAATGCAAATCCGATGCCCACGTTCCTTCCGAACGTCATGCTATGCCCTCCCAAAGCATCGCGTCGAATTGCTTTGCGATTCTAAGGCGGTTTGGGAAATTTGACGTGCTCTGCAGGAAACGGGTGATCCTGGAGTGGTTCTGATGTGATGTACTGTGTATGGCGGACTTCTCTAGGAGCTCCGGCGGGTCGGGTTAGATCGGGGAACTCTGCAATGAAAGGATAGTTAGTGATTTGATACCAGGTTGAGATGTGGGTGAGGGGTGGGCGGGTACGGACAAGTAGGTAAGGTCATCCATTAAACACCTGTTACTACAGTCTGGAAGTAAATGGAACTGGGAAAGGAAATCTGACTCAATGATTGGAATATCGACGTCGGCGATGACAAATTCCCAGATAAAATCTCGATGTAGCCCAAGGTAAGTCTCACTGGCAGAGCGCCGTATGTTTTGATGGGAGTGCTGTTGGCTGCGACCAGTTCATAATCCGAGTGTCGGCGATGTCCTTGTAGGAGGCGTCGCGGGTAACAGCAGAGATCGGATCCGGTGTCGATGAGAAATTTGTGCCTACTATTCCTGTCTGTGATTAAGAGGCGGCTTCCGGTTATATGACAGCCGTTCGCCGCAAACACAGATTACCGGTGGAGTTTGTTGAAAAAATTGCAAGGGGTGTACATTTCAGCGCCTGGTTGCTAAATCTTTGGTGGTACCAGTAGAAACTATCGTGTGTGGCATTTGGTGGTGGAGTCGGACTGTTGGAGCGGCGATGTTGTTCACAGCAGCAGGATCGTGGGCGAAATGAGATCTGTAATGCGGCCATTTGTTGCGTCAGCTGGTCAATGCGTTTGCTCAGGTCACTGATTTGACTGTTGTGGGATCCGGGTTGTACTGCATGAACGGGGGGAGGGGCGTTGGTGGTGTTACTTCGAGAATCTTATCTTGAACCTGATTGGTGCAGGCCAATGATCGGAAGTATCGGAGGAACTGGGAGGGTTTCATATCACCCAGCTCTTCTTCCATTGTAAGTTGCCTCACTCGTTGTTCGTCGGATATGGAGAGGCGGCGGATCAGTCTGATTTTAGAAACTGATTGGCTCCCTGCGTTGGAGCGTTGATACTTATGTGCCCCACCTCGGCTTCGAAACGGCTCTCAAGGTTCAATACAACATACGCATATTTAGTTGAATCTTGCGTGATGCCTGTTATACTAAAATGCGCTTCGGCTTGGGCGAACCAGACCACCGCTTTGTCTGGCCAGAAAGCGGGTAGATTTACTCTCACATGGTAAACATTAACAGGGGAACAGGGGGCAAAATGTGGTAGTGGGGCAGGATGGGGTACGTATATTTTTCTCCCAGTATGTGGCACGATCTATCGGAATATCTCAAAAGTATCTCTGTAAGGTCTCAGTTTTTCGCCATCGGTAAAGTCTTTGTTAATTTTTTGCTTGTGTGGTCAGTTGTGAAGTGATTTTTGCAATATTACACCTTCTCTTCAGTGCATGCAAGTACATCTAAGCTTCATTTGAATAATATAGAACAATTACTGTGTTAAAGATTATTCCATTTTCTTTCCAAACATGTTAGGTTTTGTTTGAAAATAATCCGGTCATAACGTCATAAATTATAATTGAGTTCGTGGGGCAATATGGGGTGGGGCAAGACAGGGTACTACTCCGTCTTGCCCCATGCGGTCTTCATATTACTGACTGACTCTTTTCCTCTGTGTAGTTTCAAAATGATGAGGGATTATAAAAAGAAGACACAGAGAGTAGAATGGTCCCTTGTGTCTATGCTAGAAGCCGTTAATGCGGTTACAAATGGATCAATGCTGTACAAAAGGGCACCTAGCCAATTCCAAGTGCCTCAAACAACTCTGGAACGACACGTGAAGAAAAAGAGAGAAAATGTGGATTACACAGTTAGGAAATCGATGGGAAATTTCTCCTGCGTTTTTAGTGAAAAGCAGGAAACCGAATTTGTTGAATACCTAAAAAAATGGAAGCTCAACTCTTCGGCCTCGCTGTAAATGAAGTTCGAGGACTTGCCTTCCAACTGGCGAAACGTAAAAATTTAGAACATCCTTTTAGTGAGGTAATGCTTACGTGCGTGCCTCAACAATGGCTACAGCTGTCAATGATTTTCGAAAAAAACTGGGATATGGCCAGTTAATGTGAATTTTTTTGATGATGCAGATATCTTGCCTTCTTCAACAACATACATTCAGATTGCTTCTGATAATAATAGCAAGGCAACCACTTCCAAACCTCAGGAATATCTGACGTCAGAAACATTTTCCTTCCCTGAAAATCTAGGGTCGCTAAACCACAGTCATTTTCAAAGTGCCAGCCAAGAAAATATCACACCCATCCCAAAAGGGTCTCAAAAGAACAAGCGAGTTAAAAAAAATCGAGGCAAAAGTGCAATTTTGACATCATCAACATAGAGAAGTGCACTGCAACATTCTGAAAAGGATAATTTAGAAAAGAGGCCTGTAAAATGATGATTTGCTTTACCAGAAAGTGACTCGAAACCAGGACCATCTAAAGTTAAGGCAGTCAGGTTAAATCTACCTAGTTCGAAAAATCATTCTGGCTCTGCCAAAAATGACGTTGAGGAAGATGATTGTCTCTACTGTCATGACTCTTCAGAAGAAGGCTGGATTAGATGTCCTTCTTGTCTTCAGTGGGCTCACAACTCTTGTGCTGGAGTCGATAGTGATGATGATGATGATGATGCCACTCATGTTTGTGTATTTTGTGAAAAATGAATCATTGTGCTATAGTTTATAAGTTTACTGATAAATATTATTAATTAGTAATGCAAAATACAAATAAAACAAATAGTACCCCACTCTGCCCCGTCCATGGGGCAAAACGGGGCAAATGTTTTGCTCTAGTTTTATTGGATGTATATACCAGAATTTTTTATTAATTTGTAATGTGATTATGTTTTCTGTTTATTAAATACCAATGAACATATTCATATCAGAGAACAAAATTTTACTCATTTATAATGTAAAATATATAGGATCAAACATTAAATACCCCATCCTGCCCCATATTCCATACTCACCTGTAGAGTGAAATCCATGGCGGCGTTTGTCTGTTGTTGAATTTGCTGTTGTAACGCCTGATTCTGTTGTACCGGTGTTTGCAGTTATTCTTATATGTTTTCCATGTCCCAGTCACAAAAGTTGTAGGTTTTCCAAGTTGGGGTCACCAGTTGTAGCATGTTGTGTAGTAGGATGCAAGAATAACACCCTATTCACTACTCATATTTGCTGTTATTGAGTAACAATTCAATTCAATGTCCGCTCGTCATAAGGTCCGTTGAGCAACTAAATAACGGGACCTCGGAGCACGTGTTGTCTGGTTGAACTACGGATCTTTCGACGGCCAGTTTTGACGGGAAAATGCCTCATGAAGTCGCACAAGCTTCTTCTGAATCTATCATTGTCAAATGGATTTCTTCTCCAACTGCACTTACTTTATCGATTAACTGTTGGATTACAAATGTATTAACAACTAATGCACCATCCCGGTGTAAATCCATTTTAATCTTCTCCTATTTTGTATTTAATATCTTTTGTAACTTAGATTTTAATAACTTCGTTATAATAATAATAATAAGAAGAAGAACAAAGAGAAGGAGAAGGAGAAGAAGAAGAAGAGGAAGAAGAAGAAGAAGAAAAAAGAACAATAATAATAAGAAGAACAGCAATAATAGTAATAATAACACACTCTTCATTTTATTAGTATGTTAATAATAACCTAAGGAATATATATACACGTGATCGGAAATTCATATTACTAATTTCTAGAACTAGTTAAGTGTACTGGTTGAATTTATTTTGAATAGGAACCCATGTCCGGAAAAATAACGTTCAGTGCTATAGCTATTACAATTTGTTGGATTTGTTTGTGTTGTTTTTCAACCGGATAGGCAGTACATGACGTCAGAAGAGCACTATATCAAATGAGATATGAAGTAAGGTAGAGAATTAAATGACCTTCGACTCATTACAGAATAAAGTCACATTTATGTGGTAACAATACCAAAGTAACAAAAACACTTCCATTGATCATAATAACACTTGTGTCAACAGTGGAAATAACATATTTCTTTCTATCTTCAGCACTGGATGTGTCCCATACGAAACTGCTCACTATAACACAGGCTTGATGTGACGACCAGAACGTCGTAGCACACATTGTACCAACGAATCATGTTCCGGTACTTTCGTTCCATCACACCTCGTGTCCCGTTAATCCGATTAAAAAACATCATCGGCAAATCCGACACATAGTAATGGTTGTTGCACGGAAACTGTACGTTTCCGGGCATGAGTTCCTATTCAAAATATTGTCTACTCAGTCCCCTCTACTAGCCTTAGAAATTTGTGATAATCATTTCCGAACATCTGTATATATATATACCTGTGTGTGTAGTTTATGTCCCAAGAAAGTTCGAAAAACACCTAAAAATGTAATAATTTTAAATCGAAATAAACTAAAAACGCCATATCTATATACAGGCTGTACAAAAAACGGTGGCGCAAAGGTACATGGTTGAAATTACACGATAATAGAAGCAACAATATCCCAGTAAACATGGGTCCGCAAAAGAGCCGTTTGCAAGATAATTACGAATGTATGGTTACTAGCCGCCAGTGACGTCTTTGTTTGTAATATCGTACGGTTTACTCCTTGGCACTTGAAGCCGTCCTTTGTTCTTTGTTTACAAAAGTGAACATTGCCGAGAGGTGAGGTTGTAATCAAACCATACACGCAGAACTTGCAGAACGGATACAGTACACAGTCTCAAAAGGTATCAGTCTCGTCTGAGGAGGCCACTTGTGCTGTGTTGTAGTTACAATGGAACCTTACAGTAACGAAGAGTATGCGGATATGCATTTCATGTACGGTAGGGCTAATGGCAATGCACGGGAGGCTGCACGCTTGTACCAAGAAACATATCCTGATCGAAGAAACTCCGAAAATCGTAAATTTACAAGGGTACATCTGCGCCTGAGAGAAAATGGGGGTTTTGCACTTGGCAGAGCAATAGGTATGTCTGCTCGCATTGCGCCTGAGGTTGAGGATATGGTGTTGGAAGCAGTACAGCTCTCTGCGGGAACCTCGACGAGAAGAATTGCCACACAAGTGCCTATACTAAGCCACAGTACTGTATGGAGAATTTTACAGCGCTATTTACTGTACCCTTACCAACTCCAACGAGTTCAATATCTCAATGATGCGGACTTTGTTCCTAGAGTGATGTTTTGTCAGTTGATGCAACAACAGACTGTACTCAACCCTCGTTTCGCATGTAACATTTTATTTACAGACGAAGCAGGATTCACATGCGATTGTGTTTTTAATTATCATAATACACATTTTTGGTGTGAATTAAACCCACATGCTGTTCATGAGTCACCACATCAGCACCGTTTCTCACTGAATGTGTGGTTAGGGGTACTACGTGATCATCTCATTGGGACACACATTCTTCCACGAAAACTTAATGGACGGAGATACCTTAGGTTTCTGCGGCGTCATCTTCCAGGATTTCGTGAGGATGTTCCCCTTCAGCAACATCGATGTTTATGGTACATGCATGATGGAGCTCCGGCACATCCAAGATCACCTTGGGATTTTTGTGTCAGGGTAACCTCAAAAGCGAAGTGTACAGCACACCCGTTAAAACGATTAAAGAACTGGAGCAGACTGTTGTCCATGCTTGTCAAGAATTCAGAAATGATCCAGAGGTTTTCGAAAGAATTCGACATTCATTGCAGAGACGAGCACAGTAATGCATCCAGATGAAAGGAAGACACTTCGAACACCTCCTATAACAGGTAACCCATAAGTGAAGTGAACTGTGAAATGTAAACTAAATGAGATGAAAAATTAATAGTAAAGTCTAAATTCAAATTAATTTGTACTAACTAGGACGATATTTACAATGAAGTCAGTGGCGGCTTGTAACCATACATTCGTAATTATCTCGCAAACGGCTTGTTTACGGACCCATGTTTACTTGGGCATTGTTGCTTCTATTATCGTTTACTTTCAACCATGTAAGTTTGCGCCATCCTTTTTGATACACCCTGTATATGGTCTGGGTGGAGATAATTTCTGATTTCTTAAATACAGCACTATATTAAACAGTATCCAATCGTCAAACGTTAGGTTAAATCCCGTCGACGCGTTTCGACAGCTAATGTGCCATTCTCAAGACTGAGTAATAACTAAATTAAAAAGATGCTTTAACTTGCGGAAAACGCATCATCCAATTCCTACACGTCACGTCACGTCACGAGACTTGCGTTTAACGATTGCCTGTTATTACCACTATCGCAACTGCATTTTTCCTTAACCAGGGAAATTAAGGGAGATTTACAGGAAAATACCTTTATCGTTATTCATAACACAGCTCTACAAAAAATAACTGTTGCCCTAGATATCTCTGCGAATTTGTATGTTTTCAAGTGCACAGTTTACGAAAGTGTTGAATGTGCTCTAAAAAGTATAGAAGAATATCTTATAAATGGTGTTTCACTGAAGTATAACATGGGTTTTCGACAATTTTCCTTCTATTTACGTCGGTGTATACTATTTTTTCTAAAAACAAATGACATTATAAATATATGTTTCTTTTTTCATATTTTCCGATTTTTGTAGTGTAAAATGAAAATAAAGACTTAAAAAACACAGAGCAAATCTTCCAAAATCATTGATAGTTTCATGAATTCTGAGCACAAATATATCCGATATTAATCTTATATCAAAGACAACAAAACCACTGTTGGCCAGTTTTATTGTATCATTACTAATTACATGTTTTCCTAAAGTTAGAGTTGATTTTTAATTTACGTAATCTAAAATGAATCGGTAGATATTATTTAAATTGACGTCAAATTATACAATAATGTGAAAATACTTGATATTTAGGTTTATGGATGATTTGCTTTCACTTGCCGTCAAACAATTTTAAATAAGCAGTCATTGAGAATGAAGTTTCTCCAGATTAAGAAAATAAATATATATTCTCTATACCAAGGAAACTACGACAATATATTCGAATTGCTGAGGAATTGGATTAGTTTACGCAGTTCCTGTCTGTCGGACTTTATCTTTCCCTCTCCCACTTTTTACTCCTCTCTCGCTCTTCTCTCTCTCTATTCTCTCACTCTCTCTCAATCTATCTATCTCTTCCTTAATTATAATCGATGGATGTGAAACATTGTCTCTCACTTTAAGGAAAGTCGTGTATGAAGAGTTTAAAGATAATCTGATAAACATAAAATTGTATCTCTTATTCTAGTTAATTGACATTATTATGATTTTTGTTAATTTGGTATATTTCGCTTTATATATATTCCAATCCATTAGCGCAGTTTAAGCTCTCATCTTTTATATATATATATATATATATATATATATATATATATCTTAATATATAAAAATTACGTGTCACGTTGTTTGTCCCCGATGGAATTCTAAACTACTGAACCGATTTTAATAAAATTTCCATACCGTGTGCTCTTTGATCCAACTTGAGACCTACGGTTGTTTATAACTGAATTTATAGTCGCATTATTTTTTTATTGCAAATTATTTACTTATTATTTAACAAAGATTTATAATTATCTATGAGTTCCATACGATTCTAACAGATGACGGTATAAGGTAATTGGTTTATTATTTAACCAGGTGGCTGTGCTTTTTGTTGCAACCGCGAATTTCAATTGAACTACCAATATTGATTATTTCATAATTTAAGTGTGTTTGTGTTTATTTTATTTTCAATATATTGATAATAATATTAATTTCGTGTGTAAGTATTAGTTTTAAGTAATCTGGCTAAAAGATAGCAAATTAATTTAAATTTAACTGGACCGAGAAAGTACATTGAACAATATGGCGAATCAGTTCTAGAGACCATGAATGATAAGATATCAAGTGAATTTCCGCAAATTGGCATAGGCCTATGTGACATAAATCTCACATTTAAGAAGAATGTCAATTTAAAAACATATGAAGGCCCTAAGGAACGGAATAACAGAACTGTAAGTAAGTCTGTTAGTTATAATAATATGCCTAATATTACCGAAACAATCTCCATGCCTCAATTACATGAAAAACAAGATGACTATAATATATCACAGGATGATATTACTGTACAGAGACTTCTTGATGATGATGATGAGAATCCAAACTGCCAACAAGTTCGTAGAAAAAAAACAAAATTATATTGAAATCAGCAAGCCTCCTCAAAATATTCCATCAATAAATGTATATAATCCTTACGATACACTTATGGATGATACTGAGAATGCAGACAACATAAATTCATCTCAATCAACAAAACCACTTCCACATAAACCACCACCCATATTTATATCGGGTGTAGTTAACGTACCAGATCTAAAAAATTGTGTAAAACAAAAACTTTCTGATTTAGATTTCTCACTTAGTTTACTATAACATAATTTAACATATACCTTAGTCACAGCTGGTATGATAAGAAAAATAAATGCCTGGACGGGATTCGAACCCGGATCTCTGAGTCTGTACCTCAGTGTGATATCCATTACACCACCAGGCGAATCCAATTGAAGCATTCATTTTTCTTATATATGTATTATATTCTCCATTATATATATATATATATATATATATATATATATACAAAGTCGGATTAATTACATTATTTATAACTCAAGAACGGCTGGACCGATTTTTATGATCTTTTATTTGTTGGATTTTTTTCCTCCCCGAACAGGAGATAACTATTAAAACATCGGAAAAATTAACGTAAAAACATTTAAAGGCGATACGACGTTCGTAGGGCCAGCTAGTATATATATATATATATATACTTTTACAAGCCACATCACACTCGGGCCTTACAGTGACATGAACTATGAATAATCACACACAAACTTTTCTGACCACACAAAGACATAGAGGACCTCCCCGAATGGGTGATCACCTCATTGTTACCCTTCACACACACATTCATACTGAACATGGCGAATGTGATAATGATGGCCAAATTATGTTAGGAAACGTTTGGGCCTTCACGTTTCTTAACATTTGCCTTACAGGAGAAGAGAAACCTAAAAAAAACCATCACCCAGGAAACTTGTCCTGACCGGAAACGGAACCCGCATCCCGAGACTACAGCGGTGGACACACACACACATACACGCGCGCGCGCTCTCACACACACACACATATCCATCCATCCATACATCTATAGTAATTCCTGCCGAGGGCAGGTCTTTCACAGCAATCATATCATTTTTATGCTATGTTTGCAGCTTTATTAGAGAATTATAGGTGAGGTATCTTCCCGTAGCTTTGCACACAGGTGATGGATGATGATGATAATGGCCGGATGATTTTCGGGGACCGTTGGACCCTAAGCTTCCTGATATGTGTCTTACAGGTGAGGAAAACCCCCGAAGAACCTCACCCAGGAGCCTGACCCAACCGGCAATCAAACTCGGGCCTACTGTGTGACAAGGCAGCACACTATCTCGAGACCACAGCGGTGGTATATATATATATACACACTCGTGCCTTCAGTATAAGTCGCAACCCTAAGCGCCTGGCAACCAGCCGAGATCCGTGCGACGAGCGGTTGCCAGGCGTGAGGCTTGAGTCTTAAAATGAAAAATCTGTATCCATTCAGTCTGAATTAATTTATAGATAATTCCTGAAAAATCATGTTATTGGTGAACCTCTGTCTTGAGTTATAGGTAAGGAATTTTAAGCACATTCTATTCACTATTTGGTGAATCTCCTATATTATATTCATAAAAAGTCATTAAAAATAGTTTTATAAACGCTTTATATTAAAAAATATCGGTTTTACAAGTTAGAATTCAATCAAATCCTTCATTCAAAATAGAGTGAAGGGCGTAGAAGATTCCCATCATTTTCCTTTTGTCGTCACTGGACAGAAATTGGCCGTTCACTAAGACTCGTTAAAAGATTTTACATCTAAAGCCAGTGAGTGATATTTGTTTCAAGGCCGGCCTTCCGTATCTAGGCTCTATATTATAAAATGAGTGAGACGGCCGCATGCTTAATTGCGGTGAGTGTTTGCTTGCATCGTGGATGCTTCACCATTTTTATAGGTATAAACATTATTATATTTTATGACTTTTTGTATATAAAATTTCACTTATTTCTTATAGAAAACCGGAAAATTGTCCTCTATTTAGGTATTTTACGGCCAAACTTCAGTTATTTAGAAACAAATTCAGACTGAATGGTTTAATAAAGTGATGCCAATTAGCAATTCTAGAATATAATAAGGTGTACCGTTATTTTTATTTTTTGGGTTAATTCTGGACTACCGAACTTATTAAGAGTAACTATGGTTGGAATAAAAGTAGAGGAATGGCAATTTTAGAATTAGAATTAGCCCTTAAACATCCCATTTCGGGCAAGGGCCTCCTGCGACTGTAGGGTGGCTTACGTTACATCCCCGGGTTAGCCAGTCCCTTGGGACTATCACTTCAACATTTTTATGGATTGCTTCCATCTTTTTTCTGTCTTGCGCTATTCTAGTCCACAATGGTCCTAGATGACACTTGAACACTTCACTCCAACGCCTATTTTTGTCTTCCAACTTTCCTTTTCCCTAGTCTGGGTTCCCACATAGTCACTGCATAAGTCCACTTTTTAGGAACCATTCCGAGCACATGACCTCCCCCCCATTTCCATTTCAACCCCATTGCTGATGTTGCTACGTCTTTCAGCCTCTTTTTTTGCGGATGTCCTCATTCCTGAAGCGGCCCCTTCTTGTGATTTTTAATAGCTTCCGCTCCATTTTTCTCTGGCAAATCTCTAGCGTGGATGTTCCCTTTTTGTTAATCGCCATGTCTGCTAGCCATAAGTTAAAATACAGCTAGTACACACATGTCCATGGCTGTTCTTTTTTTCATTTTTAGGCTGATGTCTTTTTCTATTAATATGAACTTTGGAGCCCAGAATTTTTTTCCGTGATTGCTTGTGATTCACCTTTCAATTTCGTTTTGAGTTTGGTTTCTGAATGATAAGGCTTGGCCTAAGTAAACATATTATTTATTGATGTAGTCGATTTAGTGGTTTTCGATCTGAATTATCTTTTTTGTACCGTTAGTCATTATCTTTGATTTTGTGACATTTATTTGAAGTCCTGATTGTTTACTGTATTTACAGAGCTCTTTTAGCATTTCTTCTACTTCCTCGTATGAGTCTGTTATGAGCGCGATGTCGTCTGCAAAGCAGAGATTGAATAATTTCCTTCCGTCTATATTTATTTCATAGTCTTCTTTCATTCTGCTGAAGATATGCTCCGTTAGGGCTATGAAAATGTTAGGGGATATTGGGTCCCCCTGCCTTACTCCTCGTTGTAGGGAGATTTCCTCCCCTACTTTGTCCATTTTAACTCTTGATTTCTTATTTGTGTACAGTTTTCCTAGGAGTCGGATGTACTTGTGTTGTATCCCCTGGCGTTCTAGTGCTTTTAGTATGGCTATATGCTCAACCGAGTAGAAGGCTTTTGCAAAATCGACAAAGACCACATATAGTTTTAGGTTGAATTCTTTCGCCTTCTCGATTAGTTATGTTAGCACTTGTAGGTGATCTATGGTTGAATAACTTTTCCGGAATCCTGCTTGTTCATATGGTTAATTTTCTTCTATCTTCAGGCTTATTCGTTTTGTAATTATGGTGCAGAATACTTTGTACATGCTGGCCATTAGGCTAATTTGTGGGTAGTTATCTATGTTATCTCTGGGGCCTTTTTTGTGGATCAAAATGATGGTATTTGAGGACCGTTGCTGTAGGAATTCTTCAGATTTTAATATTCTGTTGAACAAAAGCATCACGCTCTTGACAATTTAATAACTTATTATTATTATTATTATTAATATTATTAATGTTATTAGTTTATTACTAATACATATTAAAATATAAAAGTTTCACACAAAATAAAGGAACAGGAATTGCTTTTTAATGGGAATAACGAGGTTTGTCAATTTTTTTTTTACAAAGGACTTGAAGTCCACTTCCAGTTATGATGTAACAATTTTAAAGAATATGAGATAACATTGAATCATTTAATATGTTTTTGGGCTCTGACTTGATCAGTTTCATTGCCGAGAAGGTAGTTTCTCTGATATAAGTGCTGCCAAATTTGGAAGTAAGTTTTAGAGCCCAGTCTCTAAGATGTGGATAACGTTCTTTTGAAATGAAAATGAACACCAGTTGCCTCCGTTGTTAGAAGATAGATTGTGGAGCGCACATAGTTCTATCTGCAGTTCCTCAGGCTGGTTCTCTATTTTGTATTTCATGGCATTTTTGAAGAGTTACATCTGAGATCAAAATGCTTCTAAATATTGAAATCTACCATCAAATTGTATAATGAGGTTTTCAATAAACTCAACATACTTATACAACTTACATTTTTGTTCATGCAGTTGTTTACAACAGGATAAATGGTATAATTTGTCTACCTTCAACATTTGATGGAATAATTTTAACTTATTCTTGAAACCATCTACAAACCCCATCATAGGTCTAACAATAATTGTCTGGTTCTTCCCGTCTAATTCTAAATCAAATGTATTTACATGTTGCATAATATCTGTCATAAATGCTGAAGCTTGAAGAAATGCAGTATATTTCAGTTTGCTTTGAAAGTCAAGTGAATATTGGAAGATTGTCAATAGGAATTCAAACATTTCATTCCTCATTGTCAGTTCAAAAAATCGTAACAAACAATTCCCTTGATTGAACCATCTAACTTCGGCATGTAACAATAGATCATCTTATATCAAGTGATTTCCTTTAATCAACATTATTATTTTTACTACAGTAACCATGGCCTCAGATATATTTGTGGACTTTATACGTTGGGCTTCCTGATGATCGATACATTGTAAGCTACGGATATTAACTTTATATTTCACATGTCCAACAAAGTAATTTTTATTTCCAATCTTTGCTTTCGCGTCATTCTTGCATACACCAGGAAACATCTTAAGCCCGCAACATTCTTTCAGTGAGCCTTATAGAGCGTTGAATATGTCCTCCCCATTTGTGGTTCCATGTAAAGAGCAAACCTTCATTAATTCTTCTAAAGCAGTAAACCCTTCCTACCTTAAAATAATAGATTTTAGACTATCAAATAACTAAAAAACTTATATCGTCCGTTCTCCATCGACAAAGGCACTGGTTGAAATTCTCCTTTACAGTTAACCTCATTAAATGCTTCCGCCATTTTATAGAGAATGTTTAACAAATTCTACATCTAACAAAGGCGTTTTAGCTTTCATTAATTCATAAGCAACTACATATGAAGCCAAAAATAATCACTCCTCTGTTTTGCATTCACTAGTAATAACACTTTTCTGCTGAGGGAAATTCTTCTTTAGATTTTCAATCACAATTTTGCGTAACTCATACAAATGATCTTGTATCTTGATTCTTCTAATGATTCATCATGTAATGTCAATGGAGGTTATGTTGCTTGAGAACTGACAACACTTGTAGGCAAACTAAGCATTGAGGTTTTCTATCCTTATTATGAATAAATGAATATACCAATTCCCATTCTCGACTATTCTATGCCACCGTCCCATAAATGAATATTCAATCGGAGAACAAGTGATTTTGTATCGTCAAGTTGGTCAATGTGATAACACATGTTACCGATAGAGAAAATTGCTAACATATTTAATCACATGTAAAGGGATTCCGTCCGAAAAATCCAACTATATTAGTGGGCGAGTTAGGGTGTAAAAATGGGTAAGTTAGTATTAGCTTGGACACGTTAGGGTGAAAAGAATTGGGCGAGTTAGTACACCAGATTAGTTTAGCGTTCAATTTGTTTGTTACGGGCTTTTGTGATAAGTTGGCTACATTGTCTGTGCGATGATTGATAAACATTTTACATTGCTAGTATGCTGATTTTAGGTTAATTTCAGCTCAACTTCTCACTTTATTTTAAGACATTTTACACTTTTTTGGAAATAAATCAACATGTTTTCTCTCAGATATTTATTCACATACTGTAACAATGAATTATGTATCTTTCAGTTTTTATTATTTGAATTTATGTTGGTAACAGAGAATCCCCACATTCTATCTTGAAACTACCAATTGCATTATCTACATTCCTATATTACGAAAACAAGTGATCTTGACGTAGAGCGCTGCCTTATTATGCAGTGGTACCCGATTCGATACCTGTCGGGACAGGTTTCTTCGGTGAGGTTTTCTCGGAGTTTTTACTCACTTGTAAGACAACTGTCAGGAGAATTTAAGAACTCAGACGGTACAGAACATCGTATGGCCATCATAATCATCATAATTCATGTTCGTCTTATATTAAGTTTGAGATTAAGGACCCTCCTGGCGCATCATTATCACCATCATCACCCGTCATTTCATAGAGGCAGCGTAACCTCGCCTTCCAGGCGCCCCAATTTCAGAAGTGTGTTAGGATTATGTCAGTGTCAGGAGAAAACACCATAAATGTCGAAATGACAACCATGAACATTGAATAAAAAGATCGAAAACATGGTACGAAGAAGCTCGTATGAATGCAGATGAACAACTAAAGACTTACTGAATTTCACAGTACTACCAACACTGGGTGCTGATGAAGGGTGTGAGATCCAGTATGCAGTGAGTGAGAAGTGTAAACAGCGTTGGTATTACGAATAATTCTAATTGTTGAGTACATAAAAATTTTCTGTCTTAAGCAGCGAAATATATGAGGTTGAAAAATTGTTATTGATTAAAGTACGTTATGATGTCCTGGTACACTAACTTCTATGCATGGAGATAAAAAAGGAATAAATCATATACTTCGCGGGCTGGATAAAAAACACTCGCGTCCGAATTCGGCCCGCTGGCATCTCTTATTTGGTCATCACTGTTTTCATATATCTGAAAAATATATCATGCATTGTATAAATGTATTATGAAAATAACAGTTTGATGAATGATGCCGAGATAAGAATTAATAAATCAGATATTAGACCAACATTGGCATATGTAGCTGCGACTAGACCTGATACGTGATTGACTAAGCAATTTTGGAAAAAGTAAGATGACGATTCTGAGAACAATCGAGAATAAAAGAAAATATTTGGAATAAAGTTAGAAGTGAATAAATAAGAATGGAAATGCACATAGATGTGAACGATTGGATATTAGACAGAAAAAAATAGAATGATCATGTATACAAGACATATCAATACTCAAGGTTGCGAGACCATGGAAGGATGGGTTATCCTAGAGGTGATTTATTGAAGACAAATAAGCAAACCGCCTATGTCGGAAGCGAGTAGAAGAAGAAGAATAAGAATAATCAATGTCAGGAAAACATAATTAGAGACATCATATTTCGATTATGAGTTTGGTTTTGTGGGACTATATAAATTGGATCGCGGTTAAATTCCGATTCTTATGAGTTAAATAATAGGGTCCCGATCAAGGTAAATTGGATTTTGTCTACATGTAAAATTTTCTAATTTTCTTACGTTTCTTGGTTATTGAAGTAGTATTATTAGAAGTTAGCGAAATATATACTAAGTGCCAACACGGCCACTGCGTTAAGAAACACATCAGTAAAACTAAATATATGGTCACACATATAAATACAATATATAATGGAAATGGATAGTTAATGACAAATGAGCGCAATTTTGAGCAAGTGCCTGAATTCAAATACATAGGAACGATAATTTTGTAAATTATATAAAATTTATGAAGATAAAAAACTGGAACAAATGTGTCCAGAATAAAAAAGTGTGGAAAGAACTCGTTGAGAAGGCCAAAGTATTCTCCAAATGAAGCTGTCGCGCCTTATAAGGAAGAAGAAGGAGAAGAAGAAGAAGAAGGAATAATAATTACAAACGGGAATGAGGTGTACGAGAAATTAAACATAGGGTGAACTCTTTAAGTGCCTCTCTTACTAATAGGGTCTCGAGTTTTCCATACTCATCTTATTCATTTCGTTTCATTTCATTTCATCTGACTCTGTGATTGTTTCTCAGGAATATTCGGCCGGCATCCTTGTTATTCACATACTTTAAATATATGGGGTTTCACCTCATCTCATCCCACAACCCGTCTATGAGTCGGACGACTCGATTTGTGGAAAAGAGTTGGAAGACAAAGTCTACGATAGATTAAATATGTGCAATGACATCAGATAATTTGGAATTAAAAAATTGGAGAATTAAAATTCAAGAGCGATAAGAATGGGTGAAACTCATTTGGGAAGGTGAGATTATACTGAAAGGAATAGCGTAAGAAAATGATTTTCGTGATTATAGTGATCATGAAGAAGAAGTAGAACAATGTAACTTTGGCAGTGACTAGTGTTCTATCATTAGATGGTCTGTTACCAAAAATCACAGTGATCAAGGAGGCCGTTATGCATCCATGAAGATAATAATTATCTATCTAGCGGCGTTGTTGTAAATGGATATATTATGTCTAAACCAAATTTCAGTACATATTCTGTATCTGATAAGTCTTGAGAACATATTATTCTAATGTAAATTTCGGTGTAAATTTCGAAACATAACTTATATGTTTATCTGCATTAAATTAGTGGAGGATAAACTTAGGGCTTTCCATGTAAGTAATTATAATAATAGTATTGAATAATTGTTCATATTTTAGACACATATTTTGGTAATGTATTAGGAAATGTAGTGTAATTTATTAAAGGAATACAGTACAAGTCGAAGGTTGAGAGTTCGGATGCCGTTGCGGTCAGGAATTTTAAACCTTCCGGCAGCACCATGGTCATTTCTTACTGAAACCATTTACCGTACTGTATTGTGGAAGTAAATGATGCCGTCACGCAGGGGTGAAAATCGAGTTGGCATAGCGTGACGATAGTCTAAAGAGGTGTGATTCTTAACCTCCTACTACACCAAAGGTCTTTTATGGCCAATAGTGGGATGACTTTCCTTCACATATCAAGATACCTTAATGCTATTCGGTGATTTATCAAGAAACAATGTTATAACAATTATAAATGACCACAGCTACCAACACAACAATTTAAATATTAAGTTTAAAACCAAGAAATATTAAAATCTAACCAATATGTGACTTAACCTATGACTGACAAAAAGAACAAATGTAAGTTTCGATTGAGTTCTTTTTATGCTTTTTGAATGTAAGGTATAGGTATAAATAATTAGACCCAGGACTATATTTATTTGTAATTATAAGTGACTAAATATATACATACATCCATCCATAGTAATTCTGCCCGAAAGCAGGTCCTTCACTGCAATCATACCATTTTCATGCTATGCTTGCAGCTTTTCTAGGGAATTGTGTAGGTGTGGTAGCTTCCCGTTGCTTTCCACACCGGTGAAGGATGATGATAATGATAATGGTAAGGATGATAATGATAAGGATGATGGCCATATGATTTCGGGGACCGTTTGGGCCTTAAAGTTTTCCTGACATTTGTCTTACAGGTGAGGAAAAACCCCGATAAAAACCTAACCCAGAAAAACTGCCCCGACCGGGGATCGAACCCGGGCCCGCTGCGTGACAAGGCAGCACGCTACCTCGAGACCACAGCGGTGGACTATACATACATATTCACTAAATATTCTCAAAATTTGTAGTTATATATGGACTAAAAAATTCTATAGAAACGGTGCAATTCTTTTCTGGCGGACATTATAAAATTACTTTATCATTTGTTGACATTGCCTCATTCCAATAATCACTTACATACAGTAGTAGTTACGATTTACGATACAATGATATTTCAACTGCTCGATATATCGAATGAACGTAAAATTGTATAAACGAGACTGAAGATGTACTCAAAGTTCATACACTACAGTTGTTAATTCGTAAACTATTCAACATAATATGAGTATGTTCAACTAAATCTTTTAACCCTGTGATCTACATATTATGGCTCAGTTAATTTTCAGGAGCAGATGTTTTGTGGTCAGGTGGTAAGAAATTGTAAGCTCTTCTTATTCTTCTTCTTCTTCTTCTTCAATCACAGATTAAGTGTGTACCGCCTTCACATCTATACTTTTTTAAGTTCATAATTCATATTCAAATATCATCCAACCAACTTTTCCGTGTATTTCCAAATATCTCCTTCCTTCAGGTATATAATCAATTTTTGTTTAGGAATACGATTGCAGCTCATTCTTTCTAGGTGATCTCTATCAGCTTAAATCCTTTCCTCTGATGTTATTACATTTCGTTGTTTTATTATATCCTCATTTCTTAAATTTATCTAACCTAGTGCAATCCTTAATTTCATTCATAGACCTCATTTGCGTAGCCTGAATTTGTTAATATAATTTTTTGTCATTGTGTCCACCGCTGTGGTCTCGGGGTAGCGTGCTGTCTTGTCACGCAGCGGGTCCGGGTTCGATCCCCGGTCGGGACAGTTTTTCTGGGTGAGGTTTTTATCGGGGTTTTTCCTCACCTGTAAGACAAATGTCAGGAAAATTTTAAGGCCCAAACGGTCCCCGAAATCATATGGCCATCGTAATCATCATCATTCATATTCATCTTAGGTTAAGTTTAGGATTAGGGACTCTCCTGGCGCACCATTATCATCATCATCACCCATCATATAATCGGGGCAACGTAACGCCGCCTTCCAGGCGCCCCAACCTCAGTTACAGCTGCCAGGAGAGAAACCAGGAATGTCGAAAAACAAACCTGGGGCATTTGAAAAAAAAAATGTCATTGTCCACGTTTCTGTTCCATATAGTAAAATGATATTGCTGTCACCGTATAGAACTCATATGAGTTTACTTTTTCGTTTTCCCTTTCAATATATTATTTATTATAGGATTTAAATTATAATTCTTTATACGTCAGTTTATATGCAGGTGTACATGAGGTGATTATAAATAATTTTTATTTAAATCTTAAATTAGACATCATAGTGATTTTTCCTATTAAAGTTCAATATGAGAAATTGTGTGGGTTAATTTACAATTCCAACGCGAAGTTCAACAATAAAGAAAATAATGTGTATAGTTGTATAACATGGATCTTATTTTCAACATTCCATAGAAATTGAGTAACCCCTCTCTTAAAAACAGGGTAAGTACACAAGAATGGAAATAATTTACCTATGTATTATTAAGAGTTTATTCAAGATAAAAAAGTATTAGACAAAGTTTATTAATTGTGCTATTTGAAGTCCGTCACGCAGGAACTGCGTAAACTAAGCGAATTTTTTAGCAAGTCGAATGTTTTATCCCATTTGCTGGCTTACCGAACATTTATTTTTGTTTCTTAAATTGGAGAAACTCAATCTCCGATGCCATATTGTTTAAAAGTGTTGGACCACAGTAAAAATAAAACATGCATAACAGTAAATTATTATCTACATATTGTATATTATTGTATAATTTGACAAAAATTAAATAACAGCTGCCGAATCAGTTTTCCTTTACCTCATTAAAAATATCAAGTGAATTAAACTAGCGTATCTTATAGATTCATTGCCAATTTAAGACTATATTGAATTGTATGGTATGTATTACAAAAATCCAAACACGGCGGTTGCTATCAGTCAATTTTTAATTTAGCGTTTAAGGTAAATCCCTAATTCTATGGTTGGAATTTTGACTTTTGCAGAATATTTTACTCGGTTTCATTTTAATAGTTTACGAAGTCTCATTATGAAAAATATCGAAAATTGCGACCGCCAGAGGTTTTTTAATTTTTTGTTTCAGGTGAACTCCTACACCCAATGATCCAATTTTGCTGGTTAACGAACTCGACATTACTTGGTTTTAAATATATTGCGATATACCGAATTACGAGCGCTAGAGTGACTTAACACACACACACACACATATACACCCTTAGACAAAAAAATGAGTCATCTCATTGATTCTATCAACCGATCGGGGAACTTCGTGAGCACTCGCAGAAGCCTTATTCACATTAACACGTTTTCAGTAATTGTACTGTGTTGTTTGCTAGTTAACGTAGTGCACACTCAAGTAACATAAAAGAGAGAGCTTGCCTTTGTGTGTTTCCGTGGTCGAGAGGTTTAACACACAACATGTGCGTTCGTAACCTCACGGGTTCGATTCCCGTTCTACTTTTTTTTTTTTTTTACTCAATGTTAGGATAGCATTTCGCCTGTAATATAGTTTCATATTTAATTTTATATTTGAATGTTATGGCTTTAATGCACACACAAAACACATAAATAAAAACATTCTAATAAATTAAATGAAGAAAGAAAATAATATCTTCTAAAATGAAACTTTAACAAAAACAAAATCAATATCGGGTGTATGAATCCTCAGCATCTATTGCCGCCCTCAATCTGCGGGACATTGATGCAATCAAATTTCTACAAGCACGTGGACGATCGGCTAGAGCATCCCAGGCGTCTGGAATTTTTGCCCATAAGTCATCTTTCGTTTTTCGTGCATCTGCAGGCCAATTAGAGTTCATCTCTATTTTCATCTTAGCCCATACATTTTCGATTGGATTCAACCTGGTGAACAGCGAAATTTGATTTGCCTTCTACCGTAACAATGAAATCAAATTTCGCTTAACATATTTCAGAAAGCGGCCATATTTTGAACAATATCGATAATAGAATATAAATTATACACAGAGAAAACAAAAATTAACATTTTACAAGCAATCGAAATTATCAAGAAGGCCAAGAATACAAACATTCTCAACGAAAATGTGTCTAATAAGTAAAACCCTCTATTAGACATACAGTTAATTCAATACTACTACAACAACTCCAGAAGATGAAGAATGCATCGAAAGGCCTTGAGTGAAATCAACGAAAATTTTAGATAGTTGAGGAAGACGGTAGTATACAAGGTAAAAATAAGTAATAGTTTAAACAAACTAAAACAACACGCTTTAGTAGAAAACCGAACTAAAAAATGAAAAATAATTTTACTTTCCAAAACGCTTGGGATAAAATTAAAGTGGCCAACAAAAAAAATAATCTCCAACACATCTAGAATAAAACTAGAGTTATCTACAAAAAAAATAATTTTACCATCAAAAGCTTGGGGTGCTCCATATCAATTAATACTTATATTTGATAATAAACAGATATTGGTAAAAGTAAAGTCTCTAAGAAGGAAACGAAAAAACCATAAAAAGCACCCAACGCTTTTGATGGTAAAATTATTTTTTTTTGTAGATAACTCTAGTTTTATTCTAGATGTGTTAGAGATGATTTTTTGTTGACCACTTTAATTTTTTTCCCCACGCGTGTTGTAAATTAAAATTATTTTTTTAATTTTTTGTTCGGTTTTCTAATAAAGAGTGTTGTTTTAGTTTTTTAAACTATTATTTATTTTTATTTTTTAATTTGGTTACGTAATAAAGCGTGTTGTTTCAGTTTTTAAACTATTATTTATTATTTTAATTTTTAGTTTAATTGATTGTCATAAACCGGAATCCCATGAAATTTTAATTGCTTAATACTTTTATAAAAAACCTCCGGCCCGGATTTGAACCAGCGACCTATTGATTGCTGAAATTATATACCACTACAGCCCACCGCTCTACTACTTGAGCTCTTACAACGATTGACTAAAAAGTCGATAAGTCCGCAACCTATTACACAGATTTTTATTTTTTTGATTTTCCGATGATTCTGGCCAGGATTTTAGAAAAGAACTATGAAATTATTGTATTGTCATGGGTCATTTACAAGTATATAAATTTTTAAGTCGATCCAATGTTTTTAAGTGGATGAAAATCGTGTTCAAAGATTCCGTTACATAGATACAGGTTCGTTACATAGACAGATACAGGTCAAGCTAATATAAAGCGTGTAAAAATATATAATTTAACATTGTTAGAACCTCAACGGTATACAAATATTATGAACTTTAAAAGTATAGATTAATTAAAATGTCGAAATAAAATGTATTTAATTCATAAAACGTTTTAATGCAAATATCACGAAGAAAAACTGCGTAATTCAAGACGCAAACCTGCGATCTTCATTAACAGAAACAGTGACCGCGCGCTTTACCGCTGAGCTATCGGGACACGTAGTAGAGTCTTCAGTTCATGCCACATAACACAGTAGCTCAGGGACTGCACAATTATGACTAGTTTCCTAGTTTGAACCCAGCGCTGTGCCGAGTATGACTTAGAAGAAATGTGCGTTCAAGAGATGACTCATTTTTTCTTGTCGATGGGTGTACATACTATATATGCTCGTTGTCATTTTTGGTGTCTACTAGAAAGGTCGGTGAAGATCTGTAAAAATGTTTCAACTATAGTCTCATGAGAGTAGCCTCAATTTCTTCATTATTTGGATTTCGCAAAAAAAAATATTCACAAACATTCAATATGGGAACCGCGTATTACATGGCACATGCCCAGGCGATACTCAAGTTCGTGTCATAGTCGATCTAATATGTTGACATCTATTGCTTCGATGTGCTATTTTTAACTTTGATGCGCAACAATGCAATTATGTCAACTTTAAGAGTTTTTCCATCCATTGTTGCCTCCTATTTTTTCTATCGTATATTTATATTCTCTGTATAATACGTACGTGAACTAGTTGCATTCATTTGTATTATCGCCTCACTATGATGGTTGTCCGTTTATATAAAAGCGGGTGCCGCGCGACAATGCTTGACAATGATTAACATGCGGATTATTATAGTGGTGGTAGTCGGCATCTTTGTATTTAATTATAGCCTATATAGCAGCTGTGGAGAAACAAAGCGAGTCACTGGACAACCATCATAGTGAGGCTATAATACTACATCTGTACAGATGCTAGTTGACAAATTAAACGAAATATCTTACAATAATAGCTTTTGAAATTATAAAGTATGGAAAATATTTTTAACAAAACGTTCATTTATTTAAAGATATGTGATATTTTCTGAAATATGTAAAAATATGTGTTATCCCCTGAATTATGGAAAACAATATGGTAAAGGGCAAATGTTTTTTAAACCACTCCAAACACCTATATACCCTAATTCGTAAAAGTATAACTAAAATACGTACATCCGTATCCTGAGCTAATATTTTCCAATCATATGCCTGTAAATTTACACCCTTAAATCATAGCTAATGTTATTTTCCGACCTAATTCTTGCTCTTCTTACTAGACACTTTACCTCTGATTTTCCTACCAAGTTTTCTATTCACCTCATCCCCTATTCGTACCACATTTCGTGTCAGTATTCCACTAGAGTGGATGTTCTTATAACAACTGGTTTCCATAAAGATCATTATCTCATTTTATTGGGTCTTCTTTGTTCACTTATCTACTTGTTTCTCTTTGGTACAAACATTTTTCAAAGAACTTTATTCTCAAATACTCGTTACCTTTCATCCTCCCTTATAGTAAGAGTCCATGTTTGGTATCCATATATTATAACTGCAGGAATAACCGTTTTTATATATTTTTTATTCTAACTTTTTGAGGTAAGTCGGGACTACAAGAGTCCGTGTAATGCACAATGACGTTCGTTTCCAGAAATATTAAATTTATTTTGCTTCTCATTGCTTTTCCAAATTTTTGTTCCTACGATATTGGAATTCATCTCCTTCTTTAAAATTTCAGTCATATTATATATATATATATATATATATATATATATATATATATACAACATAGTATAGAAATTACCAGAAAATATAATTATAAATTGAGATAAAAAAATCGTATTGACAAAACTTAACGTTGGCATAACTTTCAATCATGGGGGTACAATAATATAATCAAATTACCGGAATACGATACAAACTAAAAGTAACCCACTACAGTAATAAATTTGAAGAGCTAACCAATATGCCTCACACAAACCTTACTTACTTACTTACTCACTGGCACTATCGAACCCGTAGGTTCTTGGCCGCGCGGACATAAGCTCTCCATACATCCCTATCCTGACCTAATGCTTTCCAATCATTCCCTGTATAATCTACTTCTCTCAAATCATAGTTAATGTTGTTCTCCCACCTTATTCTTGGTCTACCAACTGGGCGTTTTCCTTCTGGCTTTCCTACAAGAAGTTTCCATGCACGTCTAAAATTCCCCATACGCGCAACATGTCCAGCCCATCGCAGTCTACGAGACTTAACTGTTCTTATTATATCTGACTTCCTATAAAGACCATGTAGTTCATTGTTATGTAGTCTTCTCCATTCACCTGTCTGTTCATCTCTCTTTGGTCCAAAACTTTTCCTAAGTACTTTATTCTCAAATACTCGTAATCTCATTTCCTCCTTTAAAGTAAGAGTCCATGTTTCGCACCCATATAATATAACTGGTAGAATAATAGTTTTATATATTTTCAGCTTAACGTTTTTTGAAAGGAGTTGGGACATCAAAAGTCTCTGCAATGCATAATAGCATGCATTTCCAGAATTGAGCCTATGTTTAATTTCTTTGTGCATCTCATTCCTGTTTGTGATTATTGTTCCTAGGTATTTGAATTCAGCCACTTCCTCAAAATTTCCCTCATTTGTCATTAGCTGTCCATTTCCATTATATACTGAATTTCTACGTGTGACCATATATATAGTTTTATTGATATTTACTTCCAGTCCTAATTTCTTAGTGTTACTCAATAGTGTGTGCATGTTGGCCTTCAGTATCTCCTCGCTATTGGCCAGTAGTACTACATCATCAGCATAAACTAACAGCTTATTAATACCACACACAAACCTTATATTTTCCAATTTTTCGTAAGACAAGCTATTTTAAGCGCTATTATCCACGGAGGAAATGTCACTGAATTTTGTTATTTGGCGAAAATGTGAATAAACGTGTTGGCAGCATTATATGTAACAGAGAATAATCGATATAGTTGGTAACTTGTTTTTCGTTACAAAATTAAGACTGCCATTTGAGCTAGAATTGATTAATCGCCTTAAATTAGAAATGGGAAACCGTAAACGGAGAGGGCGCGTGACGTCATCTCTATTCCACATTCAGTTCCAATCAAGACTGGCTCTTGGCATGCAAAATTAAAAGGAATCACTAAATCTAAAGGACGAATAACCTAATGCCAATTTCTTGCAGCCTTTAATTTTTTAATTAAGTTCTTGGAACTTTTTTGGATGCTTAGTCGAACGCCGATTTTTTCACACTAATATCATTGGCGGGTTTAAGTGCAAACAAAGATAGACGCAATGTGGAGAGTAAGGATTCATAATTTTAATTGTATTGTATATCACTGTTAGTACAATTCAGTTTCGATAATGCTGATCACATGCATTTGTTTAACTAATCATTGCAACAATGCGGCCTGCAGAATCTCTCAAGAGATTATCCACTATAAAATAATAATTCGTTCATTCATTAATTTTGAGAAATGTTCCTCATCATTGAGGTTTTTCTCCAACCAATCATAAGAATTAACATAAGTTTTTAAAAAATACATAAATGACTATAGACTTATAGACTATCAGTTTATAAAAAACATTCACAAATTTCCCTTCATTAAAGTTCTCCATCGTTCTCTGTCCTCTGTGCCTTCATCCGTTACACCAAATTGCCTCATTGAATTCTGAGTGTTATTCTTCCAGCTTGTTCTTGGTCTTCCTTTTCTGCTCCTTCTTTCAATTTTCTATGTATATACGGCCTTTTGGTAGTCTTCTATCCTGCCTGCATTCTTCTTATGTGTCTATACCATTTTAGTTTTCTTTGTTCAATCTCATCTATTATATTTTTTTCTGAATTCATCTATTTCCTAATTTCTGTATTTATAATTCTTTCTAGTCGATATTTTCTGGCAGCTTTTCTCCAAAAATTATTATTATTATTATTATTATTATTATTATTATTATTATTATTATTATTATTATTATTATTATATATTTCCTGTTTTAACGATGTTGATATATATTTCCGGCACCAATGATTTTTCTTCAATTTCGTTTAATTTCCGCCATTCGTTTCTATTATAACACATTTCTTCCTCTCAGTCCTTCAAAGTTTCTCTAATCCCTTGGATCCACGTGAGATTTGGTCGTCCTTTCCTTCTCGTTTCTGATGGTGTCCATTCCATTATTTTGTTCGCCTAATATGCCCGAACCATTTTAGTTGATTTTTTTCTATAAATTCTAAAATTGAGTTTTGTTCATTCATGTTCTCTTTTATAACTTCGTTTCTAATTTTCTATCTCCTTGATATCCTAGCAAATCTTCTCCAATAGTCCATTTCTGCTATCATTAATTTTCTTTTCATCTGATAATTTATAGTCCAAATCTCTGAACCATAAGTCATAATACTTCTAACTATTGTTCTAAAAAAACTTTAGTTTCTTTTTTGATATTTTTATCCCATAATATTCCATTCAGGGCAGATACTACATAATTTCCTGAGTTTATCTTTGATCTTACTGCCTTTTCCTGCTTCCCATCTTCTATAATTTTTACTTCCAATATTTGTATTTCTCTATGTGTTTCCCTATTTCATCTTCCAGTGTCAAATCTTGATGAATGTCTCCTATGGCCATATACTTGTTTTTTTCCATATTCACCTTTAGTCCCCATTTATTATATTCTTGAATAAATTTTCGGGTATTATATATTCAATGTCTTCATACACTTGTGCCAAAATAAGTTGATCATCCGCAAATTGGAGTTAATATATTGTTGATCCCTCGTCTATTCGAATTCCCATAGTTTTACATTTGTTTTTCGAACTTTCTATAGATCTTTCTGTGTAGATTTTATATAATGTGGGGGATATGCTGCATCCCTGGCGTTAATCCCTTGTTGGTGTCAAATCCTTTTGATAAATATTTTCCTATTTTCACTTTCACATATGAGTTTTATATAAATTTTGAATAGATACTAGTAAAATTCATGGTGATTTTCCGTTGAGGTATTAGTTCACAGTAATATAATGTACGGTTAAAAACTATAATATAGTTACCTTGTAGGTCCGTCTCCTCAACTTAAGTTCTTTTAAAACTCTGTAGGCCTTTCGGGACTAGTCCCATCATCAGCAGAATGCATTAGGTCCGTTCTTGTTGACCCTTGTTGAAGCACTGGCTTTTATCAAAATAGGATTTATTTAACGTAATTTAAAAGTTATCCATAATTGTGATAATGTAATGCTGTCATAAGAGTTTTCAATGTCTATGAACACCAAATGGAGGGGTTGTGTTCTTTTTTTTTCCTTCTCTATTATTTGCTGCAAACAAAATATATGGTCAATAGTTGATCTACCCGCTCTAAAGCCTGATGTTTTTCTGCTTCTAGATCAGATCCTTGTGTTGTATTTCCAGGAAATATTTAACTATTTTACCATACGATTTGATTATTGAGCTATTTATTGTAATGCCTCTATAATTTTGACAATCTCCTTTTTTTTTTCTTTCTTGTGTATTGTGGAAATGTATCCTATTTTCGAATATTCTCGTACGTCCTCGCCATTTAAACATATCTCAAATACATCTCTTAGTGGTTCATATACATTTTCAGGTCCATGTTTTAACAATTCAGCTGTTATTCCTCCTATCCCTGTTGTTTTTCCATTTTTTAGTTTCACAGCGTCCTTTACTATTTGTAAGTCTAAATGTATATCTTCATCTATGGTTTCATTTACTCTATCCTCCATGTCTTTTATATATTGTTCTCTATTCTCTTTCAGCAGGTGTTTAAAGTGTCTATCCCATGATTGAAAATTAATATATTTAAAAAACATTTCTTTGTCATTTCTTCTAATGATTTTTAAGGTCCTCCAAGCTTCCGTATTTCTTTCCCCCAATGAACGTTTCTATATTTTGACATGTTTTTTTCAGATTTTTTCTGCTTCTGAGATTTTATTTTTTATATATCTTCTATGGTTTTTGTGTTTAGCCATTTTAAATATAGATTTCTCTTCACTTTTACTTATTTTTCAATTTCTTAATTCCAATAATAATGTAGATTTTTTTTATTTTCACATTTCTCACCAATAGCTCCTTTTGCTGCTTCATGCAGGTTGTCTACAACGTATTGGTATTGATTCTGTGTAGTATCAAATGTTGTTTCTGTCAATTTCTCATTTAATCTCTGTTTATATAAATAAATAGTTCATATAACTTTTCAGGTTACCATTTCCTCAAAACTCCTCAAATTATATTTTGAAATGTTTATTGCTGTCTATTCTATTTCATGAACCTCCATTTGATTATCTCTCCCATTCATTATAAAAGGAAATAAGATTTTTGCATTTACCAAAAAATGATCGCCAAATACTATCCCTCCATGGACGCTCACATCTTGTGTCTTCAATCTTGATTGTTGTTTAATTATAATGTAATCAATAATTGACCTTTGGTGAAGTGTATCTTGATATCGTGTAAATTTATGTATATCCCTATGTTGGTAGTATCCATTAAGTACTCTTAATGAATTCTGTTCACAAATATAAATTAATCTATTTCCATTATTATTTACAGTATCTTCTCCATATGGCCCTATTATTTTTTTGCTTTACTGTTCTACTGTTGAAATCTCCTGCAATAATGAATTCTCTTCCACTTCCAATTTCTTCTATTGTTCCATTTGATTTGTTAAAAAAATCATATTTTTTAACCTTATTCTCATCTTCACTAATTACATAGACACCTAGAATTGTGACTTTATGCCCATATAAATTTATATTAATTCTTGTTAAATTCTCATCTATTTGGTTCCCAATCTGTAATATATATTTTTTTAGTTTATCCTTTACCAATATAGATACCCCCCTCTTGGCTCTTTGATGTTTAGGTACTCCACTATAGAAATGTATGAAAGTCTCCTTATCTTATGTACCATTTCCTTTCTTCTTTGTTTCAGATAATATTATATCTTGATTTCTATTCTCTAATTCTTTAGAATAGAATAGAATATATTTATTTAGCCAGGTGGAGTTAAGGCCATGTGGCCTTCTCTTCCACTCACCAGCATAAACTTACGTTACATATAAATACAAAAATATTACAATAATAGTCATATTAAACAATTAATTATCTGTCAAATTGAATAATAATGAAAATAATGTATAATAATACAATAAAATTAAATACAATTAAAATTCAAATTAATGATAGAATGAATACAGAAAGGAATAACAGCTTGAATCTACTATACATAAAAATAAAAGTAAGAAAAAATACAAAATAAAAGTAATAAACTAAAATGGATTAATCTATCGCTTATTATACAAGGCATTAGGTAAATATATTAACAAATCTTAAAATTATTTTCATTAAATAACGAAAAAACAAATTATTATTTTTTTAAAAAGTAATATTAGTGAGTTTTTTCTGTTAATAATTCTATTTTCAAATTGTTTCTGAAAGATTGTGAAGTTTGGCAGTCTCTGACATAGGGTGGAAGGGAATTCCATGTTCTAGCAAGAGAAATTGTAAAAGATTTCGAATAATAGGTAGTGTGATGAAGAGAAGATATAAAGGACACTATGCTCAAGGGATCGGGTATCTAATTTATGTATATCAGAGAGTCTAGTGAAGCGGTGTGAAGGGGAAATAATAAGGTAATGATGTGTGCAATATTTTATAGAGAAGGCATAGGGAATAGATGGTTTCTACGATCTTGCAGACAAAGCCATTTCAGTTGTTCCAGGGATGGTGTTGAACATGATCATATCTGCGTATACCACAAATCAAACCGTATGCAAGAATTATGAACACGTTGAAGTCTTTGGGTAAGAACAGTATTTAGGTCAGTAAAAAGAGTATCACAATAATCAAAATGGGGCATTGCAAGTGTTTCTACTAACATTTTCCTTAGAGCAAACGGTAAACAATTTCTTATACGGTTTAATGAGTGTATTATTGAGAAGATCGTTTTGCAAATGCTATTTATTTGTTTATTCCAAATTGAATTTTTATCCATAAATACTCCTAGATTTTTTACTGTCTCACTATAAGGGATTTTAACCCCATTAAGTGACACATGTAATACTGTATTTGTGTTAATTGAGGATAATAGTCTCTGATGACCCATAATGATTGCTTGTGACTTTCTAGGATTTAATTGAAGTCCATATTTCTCTGTCCACGCCGTTAGCGAATCAAGGTCTTCATTAATTTTGATTACCGCGTCATTTAAAGAATATTTGTCTGAGTGAAAAAATAGATCTGCATGTCGTCCGAAAATAAATGATGGTTGCAATGTTTTAGGGAGTCAGATATGTCATTTATATATATTGGAAATAGCAATGGGCCGAGCACCGAACCCCGTGGAACTCCAGCTTTACGGTAGGTCCTGTATGTTCCATGTACCTATTTTCATTGTCCGTTTCCGTAAGCTTTTCCGTATATTGGGGTTTTTAACATTTCATTATTTTTAATGAACGGGGAGTTAGCACGTCGCTTCAACCCCCAACCTGGAGGACCAGGAAATTTTCTGTTTAGATTTTCTTCACATAACCTTCGAAGATCCCTCTTCACCACAAGGCAACGTTTCTCTAATTTCCTTAGAGATAGGGTTGTCTCTTCCGTCAGATCCGCCGTCCTGAAGGATTTCTTCTGCGCCCACTCTGTCATTGAGGTCTTCACTGTAACCCTGGCTAGGGGCCCTTACAGAGTACTATCAGTCGGAGCCAACTGAACCCTGGTTTTTTTAATGAGGTTATTACTCCTCTCCCTCCTCCTTTCTCATCCGGGCTTGGGACCGGCCATGGCGGAGTTATTAATATTATAAATAATAATAATAATAATAATAATAATAATAATAATAATAACAATAATATGCGTAATAGACTACTAACTAATTACATTTACATCACGTTACAAAATCACATTACCTTTAAAATTTTATGAAATATAAAAAAAATAAAATTATTGACATTTCTCATAAGTAGACTTGGCGGTTTTTCCACCAGAATTATATTGGATAGTGTACTTTCTCCTGGTACATTAACGATGTCAGAGTACAAGCGGGTTACATGCACAATATAGTTTATGAACCAATGTGTGTATGAAGTGTTCGTTTTCATCGAAGTCAGTCATAGAGAAGGTACACGAGCGAGCTATATCTACACTGCTGTTGTTTATTGTGAAATATATTAAAACATAGTAGCAGTCATTAATGATGAATGATATGCTCCACTCGAATGTGTCGCACCTTACGAGTGAACGCCACATATTTGAACTCCATTAGAACGAGGAAAAACTTCTCGATAAATTCAGAATCCGGTTTTGTTGACGAAGCCTACTCATATGTAATGTCTTTTTAAACAAAATTTTAGTTGGAATATTTTCTGACAAGAAAATAAATTACTCTTCAAAGTATGGACCATGGCATTCTATGCTCTTCTGCCATCTTTTAGCGAAGTTCATTATCTTCCGACGGTACCAGTCTCTGGTTTTTAATGCGAATAATTCGTTCAGACCGACTTTTCATACCTTCAGAGTTTTCAAAATTTCACGCAAATAATGGGCCATAGAACGAAATAGATGTTAATCTAAAGGCACAAGATCACGGCTATACGCTGTGTGTAGTAGCACTTTGATTCATCCCAATGCATGTATTTTTGTAATGGTTATTCATGCAGTCTGGGGTCCGATCGGGTTTGAATCCGCGACCTTCAAAATTTGATAAACTCGTTCCAGTTGTTGACAATAAAGAACCGCATCGACAGCACGCCTGTTTGGAACAAACTTCCAGTGAATCACACTTTCAAAATTCCACCAGACTTACAACATTACATTAACACCGAAATTACTTATGAGACAACATATTAAATGACAAAATGTGGGGAAAGAAATTACCATTTTTCCTTTATCAGCATTAAATTGTTATACCGGAAGAGCTTTCGAATAAAAATAATGAATTAGTGATTCTCATTTATGTCTTCTGTATAAATGCAAATGTTTGTTTGTTTCCTCTTTATAAGGCGCTATAGCTTCAATTGGAGAACGGTTTGACCTTCTGAATAAGTTCTTTCCACACTTACCTATCCTGGACACATTTATTTCAATTTGAGTCGTGGTCGCTGCTGGACAGATTGCAGATACAGCAGGTGTGTATGGAACGCGTTTACTAAAACATCATTCGTAGGTACAATGTGCAAAGAAGTTGCTGTGCGCCACATCGAACCGCACTTGTAGTGGATCAGAATGTTAACCACCATTTCAAAAGGACAAAAATAGTTTAAGGAAACAAAAGTGTTTGTGAAAAATGATTCAGTTTCCATTTTGTTTATTTGATTATTAATGAGTTGAATTGTAAAACAAGTGATATACTCTGTCGCGCCTCATAATAAATTACTTGTAAAAGTAGTCGCGTTAAAAGCATATTGTAAAACGGCTGTGGCATGGAAACGGTAAGTTTCCGGATATGGTTCCCAATTCCAAGTGTTATGAACCCAGTCCCCTCTACAAGTCCTAGAAGTATGTATCGAGAAATATATATGTATATGTATCCAATCCAGCTTAATCTTTGTGCATAGTGAATTTAATTATATTTCTGTTTTTGATAATTCTATTTATTTCTTCATTGTTCGAAGTCTCCATTCCCGTCCTGATTGTTTAAAATCTTAAATCTACGAAAGTTCTTCGCCAATCTTCATGAAAATTTGTATATATCGGTTTTCACATACGGAGAGTATTTCGACGCTAACTTGTTATTCTCTAATACCATCATAAGTGGGAGTTCTCCTGAAACAAAAATTTAAAAATCGCTCTAACGGTTGCTATTTTCGATATTTCACGACGAAACTCAGATTATACTAAAATAAACTGACGTAGGTTTTATGAAAAGATAACTGAAATGAGACCGTTACAATTACGTGTTTATCTGAAATTCGAAAGTAAAAAGGTACTATAGCAACCGCCATGTTAATCTACTTCATTTTCAGACCCACCAGAAATTAAGATGTAAATTTATAATTATTATGTTTTTAGTATTAAACTAAAAATAAAAACATATTTAATTTATTTAGACGTAGCAGTGCATGCTGGGTATTAGGTAGTTATAAATAAAAATGTACATGGTGTTAAAATGCTTAATTATACAAATCATTAGCTTTGCAAAAGTAACCAGTTATCGTTTAATCACCTATCATTCACATAAAAATCAATCCAATATAACAATAGAGACTCATTCTTTTAACTTACTGCTACAATAAATAACTCATCGGCAGTATCGAAAATAGTTCCGGGCTAGGAAGATCCACTCTACGATTCTTTTATTAACATCTTCCGGTTCTTCGTTTCCCATACATTTTCTATTCTTCAGATATTTGTTTTCTATTCGTAATTTTTTTTCTAATGGTGGAAAGTTCATAAAAATAAATATAATCATGCAAGCCTACAGGAATAGAGCTATTGGTAGGCCTAAGACGAGGGTGATAAACCTGAAATTGGCAGAAGATAGAGTCTGAGGAAGATTATTGAGAAGGCCAAAACATTCAAATTTGAAGTTGTAGTGCCTTAAGATGATGATGATGATGAAAAGCAGATAATGTTCAAGTATCGCTAAAGACAAACTATACAGAAATATTAATATTTTCTTGAAATATAAAACTATTATCGAAATATTATGCATATAAATTCTTTGTCAATCGCCATTGTCTATAACGTAAATGTTTCTGGCTCATTTTTCTCTCCAGTTTAGAATATGAAATTGCACATTCCGTTCACTCTACTGTGCCGTCTTGGATGTTTTATCGCCTTATATCGATCGGATTTAATTAGTTTACTCTTGCTCAATAATATCATCATAAGTAATGCCACGAGTGATTTCCAAATTATCGATAAATTCACGACTCACGAAGTGAGGAGTGAATTTATCTAGAGAATTTGGAAATCAAGAGTGGCATTTGTTAGGACTATTTAACGAATAAAATTAAGCTGTTTACTCACAAATCATTATTTAACTACAGTTATTTAAAAATATTTTTATATTTAAAGTAAACGGTGATGTTTGAAAACTAATGAGAAACGATAGGTAGCCTACGCTTCTACTGCTTCTTTTGTTTATCACTGCAACCAGATCATACTATTTATTGCCAAAGGAACGCAATATTGTAAGAATGCTCTCTAGTGGAGAAAAAATGAAACACATCAATCTGTATATTAATTCATTTTTGATGTCGTATACATTTAAGAAAGTGCAAACAGTGGTTTCTTTTTTTGGTGGTATAATCAATTGCTACAAATGTTGACATGTAAGCACTATTATATACAATCTGGTAGCCGTATTTGTTATAGGCTCAGTCACTGCAAAATAACGGTCAGACCTGTTCAGAATATTAAAAAGGAGGAGCTTTGCTTAATATATGATAATCCTAACGTTGATAATTATTTCGTGAAACACGTCTCTGATTGGTTGTAATACAGAAATCATTGAAACGTGATTGGTCATTGACTCCCATTTGGGGCATGAGTTAAATAGTCAGAGATACGATTGTAGCTGAATGTAAACAAGTGTATAAACATACAGAACCGATAAACATAACTATTTAATCTTAACAGATATTCTGCGCGCTGGGCCCTAGATTTACGCAGACTTACTTCATTTCGTGTCCCGCGCCGTAGCCGAGTGGTTAAGGCAGCAAGCCTTGGCGCAGAGCTACGGGACTTGCGCTGGTTCGAGTCTCCATGGGGGAAGAAAATTTTCTCATGGTATTTCGGCCAGTATGGGACCGGTGCCCACCCAGCATCTTGATTCATTGGGTAGCTACAATAAGTAGCGGCTCCAGGTTGAGGAAACCAGCTATAACGGCTGGGGGACTCGACATGCTAACCACATGTCACCCCTACACTGGCTGATTATCATCTACCTCTGTGATTGACACATGTGGATGTGAGGCCAGCAGTAGGCTAAGGGCCTTGTAGGCCTGTCGCGCCAGGAGTTTTACTTCATTTCGTAAACTGCTAGTATACGTTAAACAATACTTTGACCTATACTTTATTGTACTTAGCGAGGTATTTAACGGAACCATGAAAGATGAGATTATAAGAGTGTAAAAACGTAATGCTTGCAATAAATAATTAATCACAATGATTAACTAAAATAACAGAAATTTAATGAAAATAGTCATATAAGTTAAATAAACGAAATAGCGACTACAATGAAAAATATATAAAAACAATGATGAAGGTTAACATAATCAACATTTATAATAACTTTCTCGTTTAACAGTAATAATAATTTGGTATTTCGTACTAGACAACATTTGAACTATATACACTCACACAAAAACAATACTTAACTCTTAGTTTTTTAAACATGACTAACAACATCTTGAAGTAATGGCGACATTCTCATAAGTAATGCCACGAGTGATTTCCAATTTATCCAGAGAATTTGGAAATCAAGAGTGGCATTTGTTAGGACTATTTAACGAATCAAATTAAGCTGTTTACTCACAAATCATTGTTTAGCTATAGTTATTTTAAAATATTTATATATTTAATGCAAACGGCGTTGTTTGAAAACATATCAGAAATGAGAGTTTATGTTCATTCACTGCACCTTGATCAAATTATTTATTGCCAAATAAGATCGCAATATTGTAAGTGTGCACCCAAGTGGAGAAATAATGAAACACATCAAACTATATATCATAATCAACATTACAGGTTTTTAATTTATTTTTTAGTAAACAACTCAGTAAAATCAAGGAATCTTTTCATTATTTGCTATATTCAATGTATTTGTTGGAGGAAAATAATGCTTTGACCTGTTCAGAACATTTAAAAGGAGGAGCTTTTTTATCACAAAAGCAGGAGCCGATAAAGATAATCGATAAAGAGCGAGGTAAAACACGACTCTGATTGGTTGTAAACCAAAAATCATTGTAACGTGATTGGTCATTGACTCCCATTTGGGGCATGAGTTAAATAAATAGTCGCAAATAAACAGTTCCACTTTTGGAGAAAGTCTACTCCTTTCTCAGGAAGACTTCCGGTTTATTACGAAACCAGTCCCGGCTGCTTCCACTGAAGCCAGAGCCCGTCAGCTTCCACCGAAGCCAGTATTCGTTTGCTTAATGTTTCATGTCGCGGGGGACGGACCTCCTCTTTCGTGCAGTACGTGCCCGCAGAGGAGAGTGGGAGAAAGGTGAGTTCGGAAACTAGAGGATACAAAGGATAATGGATCGGGGAAGCACAGACGTAACAAGTCTCATAGACATCGGGGCAACACAAAAGTTCCAAAAATTACGCATACACGGTACAATATCCCCCTCTTCTCCCGGGCCAAAAAGAAAAAAAAAACACTTGATTGTTCCCCATATAACAGCCTAACACCAATCACTTTTACAGGCCCCACTATCAAAACGCTGATTCTTCTTTTAACTGTTCCCCATAAAACAGCCAAATATCCATAATTACTTGAAGAAACCAACTTTCTTTTTGGCAACCTGCATTATCATCGCCCCTCAGTATCCAACTTGAGGGCACGCTACAGTTTCCAATATTCGAATACGTTGAATCTTCTTGTAGTAAATGATGCAGACAGTGCTGGGTTATGTAAGTCCCACGTTGGGAAGAAGGGGAGAGAAGTCCACTGGAACAGCTGGAAGTATCAATGGGCTGTCGGCACACAGTCCCGTGCCAGTCGATCCAAAATTCCGAAATTCCAAACGAGGCGTGCAGCGTTACTAAACTGCAGCTTGCTTGACCTCTCTCCAAGCAGCTGAGGCTGCCCATTCCAGATGAAGTCTGTGCCCCCAGTAAAGGTACAGGATAGAATGTCACAATCTGCAACAAAAAGACAAGTGAGCAGCGACACGAAATATGAAAACAATTCAAGCATACTTCACAAAACTAGAGTATATGACTATAATTTCTCAGTTATCATGCAAGATAGAGTTTACGTATTTCATATATAAATTGCAAGCATGATAATATATCCTCAAAATTTCACAATATATTTAACTTAATTCTTCCCCTCATACATACTGGTTCACAGTATTCACCACGAAACCGAAAAAGACAACAAAAAACAACAACGAATAAACAGGCATTGTGAAGAGACACGCCCAAAACGTTGGCACTACCAACACTGCACAGGCTTCTATTCATTTGAGAATTACTAGAAGAAAGATACTCCGAAGGTCTTCTAGAATCTTCCAATCCTTTTCTCAACGTAGCTCGATGAGAACACCGTCGCTGCTCAGCTGCTTCACTCAGAATTCTAAGTAGAGTTCCTTCAGTACAGAATAATACAACATTCACAAAATAATCATCCTCTATTAGATTCAATGAATGAATATAAGAAACTTCCATAAATAACACGAACAACTATTCTGAATCACACCCGTCGCAGATATCCAATTCCTTCAATAACTCCATATATATTCTCTGGTTATTTTTTTGCATTAGAATAGACAATTCCAGACGAATATTCTTTAAAGTATCATATGCCAAAACTTCTAGACTATTCTCAATAGACATAGTACTAGAACTACATTGGGTTTCAAAATAATCAATAATGAAACGTTTCTTTAAATTCTGCTGCTCTATAACAGGAAGAGAAGCAAGGTAAGACTTAAAATCTTTGTCTAACAGTCTCGACGTTACCAGTAGAATCAATATTGAGTTTACATAACTCAGAAATCAAACTTTCCTTAGAAATAACGTCGACCCCAAATCGGCATGATGTTAATTATAAACAACGAGTAAATAAACATGAAAGAAAGCTGATTAGACATGCACTTAAATAGAACTGCTGAAAGAAAAGCACAATTAGTATTACCTCTAGCAGTGAGAGTAAATGAAGCAGGTTCTCTCAAACAATTGTAGTATCCAACTACACAACACATGATATAATTTATATTATAATTACGTAATATAATACTAGCTATAATCACTACCTGTATCATAAACTTTCTCATACACTTTTCAATAAACTTAGTTTGAAATATATTCAACATTCAATTCATTGAATTGAGCAGTAAACTGAGCGAAAATTACTTCGAGCGTAAAACCAATTGCTCCGCTACCATTTGTCCCGTCTCGGATATGTTTATCGGCTTATATTGATCGGATTTAATTAGTTTACTCTTGCTCAATAATATTATCAGAGATACGATTGTAGCTGAATGTAAACAAGTGTATAAACATACAGAACCGATAAACATAACTATTTAATCTTAACAGATATTCTGCGCGCTGGGCCCTATATTTACGTAGACTTGCTTCATTTCGTACACTGCTAGTATACGTTAAACAATACTTTGACCTATACTTTATTGTACTTAGCGAGGTATTTAACGGAACCATGAGAGATGAGATTATAAGAGTGTATATACTTAATGCTTGCAATAAATAATTAATCACAATGATAAACTAAAATAACAGAAATTTAATGAAAATAGTCATATAAGTTAAATAAACGAAATAGCGACTACGATGAAAAATATATAAAAACAATGATGAAGGTTAACATAATGAACATTTATAATAACTTTCTTCTTTAACAGTAATAATAATAATAATAATAATAATAATAATAATAATAATAACACTAATAATAATAATAATAATTAGGGCATTCGTACTAGACAACATTTGAACTATATACACTCACACAAAACAATACTTAACTCTTAGTATCTTAAACATGACTAACAAAATCTTGAAGTAATGGCGACATTCTCGCAAATAAACAGTTCAACTTTTGGAGAAAGTCTACTCCTTTCTCAGGAAGACTTCCGGACCATTACGAAACCAGCCCACCGACTGCTTCCACTGAAGCCAGAGCCCGTCTGTTTCCACCGAAGCCAGAATTCGTCTGCTTAACGTTTCGTGTCGCGGGGGACGGACCTCCTCTTTCGTGCAGTACGTGCGCGCAGAGGAGAGTGGGAAAAAGGTGAGTTCGGAAACTAGAGGATATAAAGGAGAAAGGATCGGGGAAGCACAGACGTAACAAGTCTCATAGACACCGGGGCAACACAAAAGTTCCAAAAATTACGCATACCCTGTACACTACTCATCAGCAGCTGAAGAATTGAAGTGCGTTTTTATATTATAGTATCTCAAGTAGCAAAACTGTTTAGGACACGAACACTTGGACCCCCCCATTCTGAACGCAGAAATATATATTTCCCATTTGTCTCGATATATATATATATATATATATATATATATATATCTTACGTTAGTCGTGACGGAAACTCGCCGTGTCGGCAATAATCTTGTACAAACATACAGCGTGTCCTAAAAGCACCGACAATTGTGTTTTGCAAGACGCAAAACAAATTTTTTCAAGGCCGAATCCCTGTCGAAGTTTGACAATTGATGACTCAGATTGTTCCGATCTGACACCTCTTGATTTTTTTTGGTCGTGTATATAGCTACTCATAAAACGTCAGAGCAGGACTATATGGCACGAATTTCACTCCTCGATTGAAATGCTTTGAAGGCAACCGCACTTATGGGGTCATTTGGGCAATGTAGGCTCCTGAATGACATAGAAAATACATTATCAGTTTACTGGAATGTGGGATGGACACTTCCAAGTTTTAAAGCGCCCATACCGTGCGTGTGAGGACGGGAGTTGTGTTTTGAAAAGTGACCAGTTTGTCATTCTGCATAATATACTTAGTGCATAACACACATAATAAAGCACTGTAATTGAGATCCAGAGAATCTGGGTTGAAATCCGTGTTTAGGCGAAAAAGTCTCTTAAAATATATTAATTTGTTGTTTAATATAGGTGACAAATTTAAATAAAAAATATAAAATATGTGCTTTGCTTAATAAAAAATATAATGTGAAAGAATATTGAAAGCATCGAAAATGAAACAATGTTAGATGTCAAAGTAGTGTTAAAGTCCCACTAAATATTTTTCTCTTTAATAAGAAGCTGCTAGAATGCATGTAGAACAAAAGTTTTCAACTACAAACGTATGGAGTTGTATAAGTAGAACAATATTTCTATTTAAATATGATCCTGATAGCTTAATGGATAAATCACTGGAAGGAAGACCCAGAAATTCCGAGTTCAAATCACGGTTTAGGCGAGAAAAAAAACATCGAAAATCGCCTACTAAGTGTTGTTGATGTATTTTTTGGATGTCCTATATTTATGTGTAGGTGTGCATTAATAGAGTTCCATTGGCGCTCTAAAGAACCTAAGCTCCCCATATATGCCTTAAACTATATCTGTGTTTTAGGATTGTTACGATGATGATGATGATTTCCTCCGTAAGCCAGAAAGAGAGGATTGTCGGAGGCTATGAAGCTAAGAAAGGAATGTTTTCATACATAGCTGGCATTAAAGCGGAAGTAGAGACATTTAATGGTTTACTGACATCGACGTGCACGGGCACGATTATCACGGCCCGGTGGATTCTCACTGCCTTAAAATAGAACGCTCTATCATTAGAAATGTAAGTTACACAGTTGGTGAAATCAACATCTTAAGAAACTTGAAACCAGCCCTAAAATATATAATACATCCAAATTTCAGCTATGGAAAGATTTACATACTATTTTTCCTCATTGACTTTACTTATAATGATGTTGGACTTATTAAAACAAATGAAGATATACAATTCGATAAATTTATTAAGACTGTGTGTATTTCGAGTAATGTTCAATTATCAGCCAAGCCTGTGTGTTTTATAGCTGGTTTTGGTAAGTTAGTGGATCCGGCAGAAACTACGTATGTGGAATCACATTTAATGCATTGGACTACATTGGAATATGAAGAATTGGAGTTTGGAATTCCTAATGCCACATTCTTGTTTGTTAAAGATACGTATCCAAGTTCAGGGGACTCGGGAGGACCTCTCATGTGCGATGGAAAACAAATAGGGATTTTCAGTATGGTAGAAGCTTATCAGAACCAAGCTATGTTATCGTACACTCAGTGTGGAAAATATAAAAACCTGGATAGAATCAATCACAGGCACTGAAATATTAGACACTTGTAAAAATATACATTATAAATTACCTCACGAGTTTGGAAACGCTGTCCGAAAATGCTCTATATTCACTCCTTTTCTGCAAACGTACATGGTAATATTTTTATTAGCATTTAGTTAAAGGACATTAGAATTGAATAATAAAACATTCAAAAGTTTTTGTTTCTATTTCATTATTTATAGATATTTTAACATATGAAGGGTTCAGGGAAAACGCACCTTTTTTTATAATAATCCAGAAACATAACTTTAGTTGTACAACATCCATACTTCCTTACCTGTGTGTCAAACAAATTAAATAACTCTATATTTCATTGCTTCACTCTTCTAAGAGATAGAGTACAATGGAGAATCTAATGACACTTTAATCATATTTCAACAAAAAGTGACAACTGTTTTTTTTTCTGTACCCTTCATAACATCAAACCGAATTTGCTAATTTCGAGATGTAGATTTTATTTTAGTACAATTCTTGAATGTGACTTTACGAAAATAGGAATCTGGTGCAAATGGCAGTCTACAGTAATTCGAAGAAAGATATTTTAAAAATACACAAATTATATAAGAAAACTCAGTCTGCGTTTGAGAGACTGTATTATGCTAACCATCTGATTCATCCTTTATTATATCATTAGGGCAAGGCATTTAATGACCTATAAATTGGTAAAAAATGCAAAAAAATAATCTATTGATGACCTAAAAATACAAAAAGACCAATAATATAAAAAATGACGAATATAAATATAAAGAGTTTCCAATAAAAACACTGTTTATTAGATAACTTGATTACTGAATTACATAAAATTTAACTTAACGTCAAAATATTAAAAGAGAAATATTAAAAAATACATATTACACTACCTTTTATTGCTGAAAATCCATTTCAATTACGCAGTGCACTTTTACAACAATTTCGAATTGCAGTTAACAATCAAAACTTGGCGGAAAATCTCAAACATAAATGATTGTCTATTGTCTGCTAGGACTGACTTATAAATGGAAAAGCTCCTCTCTACTTCAACGGAAACAATTGGAGCATACTGAAAGCAAGCAATATCTCCTGGATTTAACTCACACTCAGCAAGAGAAAAATGTTCACAAGAGAAAGCTCTACCAATTGAACACAATATTGAGTACCCCCTGTTCTTGGTTATACACATCTTCATTTTCATTGACATTGTCATCACCCACTTTACCACATGCACGGCTCAAATCATTCACCACCTTATCCACTATTTGTAGCTGTTCCACTGTCACTTGGGATTTTCCAGTGAAGTTATGGCATCAGGAAGGAACCCAATATTAGTATTTATATAAGAACGTTTACCAGCAATTTCTTTATCACGTAACAATTCTTGCGCCTTTTTTATTGACACAGACTCACCATTATCAATAGAATCAACCATTTTCTTCACAACGTCGAAATTCTTGCAATAATAACTGCAAGCCTACAGCCATGTTCCCCATCTAGTCAAAACAGGTGAAAAGGGCAATTGGATTTCTGGAGCTTCTATTTTGAATGCTAAAATTCGAGAGGGAACTTTCAAGAATACTTTCTTCACGCATCCAGTTAATTTATCCACTTCAGGAAAATTTGCACGCACTTCTTCCGCGACCCGGTGTAGAAATTGTTCTCCAGGGCTCTGTGCTTGTAATTCTCCAACAATAACACTCGCTACAAAACGGCCCATAGAGTATGTTGTCGCGTCAATGGATACGAATACATTTCTTTCTCCAATACTTTATTTTATTTTGTGCAAAGTTTTGTCATAGCACCGAGCTACGTAGGTTCTTCTCAATGTTCTGGGATCTGGAACTAATTTCCCGGTCTCCTCTTCGAAGAACGTTCGCAGCTTAGGATGGTTCAATTTGTGAAGTGGAACATCAGCAGATAGAAAAAAACGTCACACAGTTTCTCACAAAATAGCGAAAACGTTGAACAAGTTTCCCTCAGAAGCATTTGCTGTAAGTTTACACTGGATTTATTTTCAAGTCGCTGCGGATCACGTTCATGTTTCTCCCGTGATATGTGTTGTTGTACTGTAAACTTTTTTTTCACATCGCAAATCTTGCAGAATAAAATACGAATATCCGTTGAAAACACATTTTATCCATATTTTGAAACAAATGCCTTTAATTTAACACTATCACTTTACTTTAGGAATTTCACTCTTATCCTGTTCATACAGATGGTTAGGAACAACTGACCACCTCATTTAACAGCATAACAATGGGAATGTGGGCAAGTCCATTAAGTACATTCCTTGAAAAATAGGGGTAGAAGCTAGCATAAACTCTAACAAATTGTATAAAATTCCTAGAAGTGGGCAAGTTCATTATGCACATACCTAAAAAAATAGGGGTATTAATTAGCAAAACATACACTAATTTCAAGAAATTGTTTTGACAAGGAAAAATACTGAATTATAATAAAAATATAAAATCAAATACAAATAATATCACAGCCTTCTGGAAAAGTATATAAACAATGCTCAAAATGACCTAAAAATTGCCAAAAATATGACCTATTCCTAAAATAGTTAAGTAAATGAAAAAAAAATCCCTAACGAATTGCATTAATTTAATCAGTTTTATTTAATGTCATACATTTTCATATATGCAAGTAATGTTTCAACCTTCATAAGAGAACGATGCAAAATCATTAATTGGCTTGCCCTATATATTATGCTAGTTAGTGAGAGCAACTATTTCAGTCGGCATTGGTCCGGATATATTTATTTAATAATAATAATAATAATAATAATAATAATAATAATAATAATAATAATAATAATAATAAAATAATATAATTATTATTATTATTATTATTATTATTATTATTATTATTATTATTATTATTATTATTATTACTTACTTACTCACTGGCACCATCGAACCCGTAGGTTCATGGCCGCACGGACATAAGCTCTCCATACATTCCTATCCTCAGCTAATGCTTTCCAATCATTCCCTGTATAATCTACTTCCCTCAAATCATAGTTAATGTTGTTCTCCCACCTCATTCTTGGTCTACCAACTGGGCGTTTTCCCTCTGGCTTTCCTACAAGAAGTTTCCATGCACGTCTTTCATTCCCCATACGTGCAACATGTCCTGCCCATCGCAGTCTACGAGACTTAACTGTTCTTATTATATCTGGCTTCCTATAAAGACCATGTAGTTCATTGTTATGTAGTCTTCTCCATTCACCTGTCTGTTCATCTCTCTTTGGTCCAAAAATTTTCCTAAGAACTTTATTCTCAAATACTCGTAATCTCCTTTCCTCCCTTAAAGTAAGAGTCCATGTTTCGCACCCATATAATATAACTGGTAGAATAATAGTTTTATATATTTTCAGCTTAACGTTTTTTGAAAGGAGTTGGGACATCAAAAGTCTCTGCAATGCATAATAGCATGCATTTCCAGAATTGAGCCTATGTTTAATTTCTTTGTGCATCTCATTCCTATTTGTGATTATTGTTCCTAGGTATTTGAATTCAGCCACTTCCTCAAAATTTCCCTCATTTGTCATTAGCTGTCCATTTCCATTATATAATGTATTTCTACGTGTGACCATATATTTAGTTTTACTGATATTTACTTCCAGTCCTAATTTCTTAGTGTTACTCAATAGTGTGTGCGTGTTGGCCTTTAGTATCTCCTCGCTATCGGCCAGTAGTACTACATCATCAGCATAAACTAACAGCTTATTAATACCATTGAGTTGTAAGCCTTCCTCATTCTCTAAAGATTTAATGGCATGCTCTAGTACAAAATTAAATAGTAGAGGAGATAGTGCATCTCCTTGCTTCAACCCATTCTGGATTTCAAAAGTGTCTGAAAACTGTTTGCCTACACGCACCCTACTCTTTGAGCCATTTAGACACATTCGTATAAGTCTAACTAACTTTTTAGGAATTCCGAACTCCAGCAGGATACTATATAACTTCTCCCTCTTAATTGAATCATATGCTTTTTTGAAGTCTACATATAGTTGATGTACAGTACCATTATATTCCCATTTCTTTTCTAAAATCTGTCTTATACTAAAAATCTGATCTGTTGTAGACCTGTTTCTTCTAAATGCACATTGATGATCTCCTAGAATGTCATCAATATAGGGAGTAAGTCTGCTTACTAATATATTTGTTAGAATTTTGTACGAAGTTGAAAGTAATGAGATGCCCCTGTAGTTGTTGCAATCAGTTTTATCTCCTTTCTTATAAATTGGTACGATAATTGATTCCTTCCATTCATCTGGAAGAGCTTCTTTTTCCCAAATCATACTAAGCAACCAGCGTATCTTGTCCATCAATTTTTCTCCCCCTGATTTTATCAGTTCTGCTGGGATCTCATCTGAACCTGATGCTTTATACATCTTCATTTTTTCAATTGCCATTTCAACCTCTAATGCACTTGGCTCTGCGACTAGCATTTCTGCTGTCTGTAACTTATCCTCCTCAATGTCCTGTTCTGTATGTACATTTAATAGCTGATTAAAATAACTTTTCCATCTATTTAATATACTCTTGGAATCTGCAATCATATCCCCATTTTCATTCCGAATTATGTTTGTTCTAGCCTGAAACCCTTTCTTCTCTATACTAATTCCCTGATATAATTCTCTAATGTTCCTATTTTTTGCATTCATTTCAAGATCATTAATCTTCTCTCTCAAATATTCCCTCTTTTTACTCTTTAGTAACTTGGTGGTTTCCCGTCTAACACTACCCAATTGCTCTAAATTTACCTCATTTGGCTCGTGTAACCATTTCATTTTTGCTAGCTTTCTTTTCTTTACAATGTCGGCACATTCCTCATCAAACCATTTCTTGTTTTGCCTCTTTTTTAAACAACCAATGCTTTCTGATGCTGACAATTTAATAGTATCTCTTATAGCCTCCCATTCTTTATTTATATCAGTTTCTTCTTCGTTTGCCACATTGTCATCTGAAGATTCCAGTACTTCAAATCTATTAGCAATTTTGATTTGGTATTCTTGCCGCATTTCATCATTTTTCAAGTTTTTTAATTCATATTTTACAGAATCATCTTTAGCGTTTGTTCCTCTCATAAGCGATAGCCGTTGTCTGATTTTCACCCTGACCAGATGATGATCTGAATTGCAGTCTGTCCCTCTAACTGATCTAATATCAATGATGCTACTGTGCCAGCGTTTATCCACTAATACATGATCTATCTGGTTCCGAGTTTCTCCATCTGGGGACGTCCAGGTGTATTTATGAATATCCTTATGCTGAAATGTTGTGCTCTTAACAATGAGATTCTTTGATGTGGCAAATGTGACTAATCTAACCCCGTTGTCGTTACTATCTTCATGAAGACTGAATTTGCCTATTGTTGGTTTGAATATATCTTCCCGCCCCACTTTTGCATTAAAATCTCCTAAGACAATTTTCATATGATATCGTGAAAGGCTATCAAATAAGCATTCTAATTCTTCATAGAACTCATCCTTGATCTTGTCATCTTTATCTTCTGTGGGGGCATGTACATTTACAATTATAAAATCATGTCGTTTACCCTTTAGAATTATGTATGATATCCTATCACTAACAAACTTAATATCTCGGATAGCGGATAGGATCCTCCTTCTGACTAAAAAACCCGTTCCAAATGCAGGTCTTTCTGCACCCCCATAGTATAATGCAAAGCTTCCTGATTCCTGACTACCTTCTCCTGGCCACCTAACTTCCTGTAAAGCGACTATATCCAAGGGCGATTTATCCAATTCCCGCGTTAATATCTCTAGTGCCCCGCTATTGTATAAAGTCCTAACATTCCATGTTCCTAGGAACATGTCCCTGTGTTTGAGCCTTTGGCATGGGTTCCCTGAAGTAGTCCCCGCCCGGAGAACCGAATGGGGGACTATTTGACCTCCGGAAAATTTTACCCCAGTAGAACCCATGTCCGCATTTCTTGACGGTTGTATTTTTACGGTGAAAGATCGTCACTCTTTCGACCAAGGTACTTATTTTCGTCTGGCTTATCACCTTCGACCAGTCCAGCATGGGTAACCCTATCGGCAGCAATGCTACCGCCGGCATAGCTCTCAGGATCATTTAAGCACACAAGCCACTCCACCACGAACAAGGTAAAGATACCATGGAGGGATTATTGTTATTATTATTATTTATATTATTAGTATTATTATTATATTTATTATTAGAGTATACCACAATATAGTGTTTCTCCTTCAACCAATGTGATTTGTCGCCAGACGTTCCTGTCTAGAGCATCTTCTTCCCTCAAATCTCTAGCTTCCATACTTCTCCTCACTCCATCTATCCAACGTTTACTAGGTCTGCCTTTCCCACTTCTTCCATTAGCTTTACAATTAAAGATCTTCTTTGGTATTCTCTCTTGTTCCATTCTTATGAGGTGTCCATACCATTTCAAACATTTTTATTCTATTTTTTCTGACTTTTTTAACTCGCATAATTTCCCTTATTGTGCTGTTTCTGAACTTGTCCCTTTATGAGATTCTTGTCGATCGCCTCCAAATATCCATTTCTACTCCTAACAGCTTGTTGGCTAGCTTTTTACTTACTGTCCAGGTTTCGGACCCATATAATAAAATGCTTGGTAACAGAATTTGAAATGTAGTTTACTTCGTTCTGTACATTATATTCCTATTCCTAAACACTGAGTTCAATATACCAGTGATTCGGCTTCCATCAGTTATTCTACTTTCAAATTCTGTAATTTAATTCTAATTTTTATCAAAATAGATCCTACATATTTATTATTTTTAAATTACTTATTCTTCCTTAATTACATTTTAGTTCATCTGTTGTATCGAATGAAAGATATTCTGAATTGTTATAATTTATCTGTTATCCCCATTTTTTGTATTCTATTTCTAATTTCCTTAACATGAAAGATGTATCATCTGTATCCTGAGAAATCGCCAACTGATCATCTGCGAATAGTAAATGGTGGAGATAATAATTATCTTCTATTTGAATTCCCATATATTTGGGGTGACTTGACCAATTCTTTGTACAGCCTTTGAAATAATTGATGGCGCACAGATAATTTTCAAGTCTCAGAACGAAGCCACTGCGTATGTTAGAGATCAGCTGCTTGGTTCACAAGTATACAACTATTTGAGAAACTATATCCGTTCTATTTCGTTGTGTGTCGTGCAATGGATAACAATTCTGTGAAAATAAGTAGTGCGGTAAATACTGAAATTAAAACAAAGCAAAAGAAATGAAACAAAAGAAAGAACATTAATTGAAATAAGGACGAGAGCGAAAAAAAAAAGCTTGACAGGAGGATCGAACACGCGACCTCATGCACGGAAAACAGAAGCTCCCTCCACTAGACCACAACCACCTCTCCTAGAAATTGTCTGTATGAAGCGATGCAGTACTTCAGGACTTACTTGTATAATGAAATTAGTTATTAATTTCTTCTTCTTCTTCTTCTTCCTTCCAAGTATTAGGCCAAGGCCTGTTACGATCCTATAGAAAATTTTCTATCCAGCGTTTGCGGGAAATTCTCGTATAAGACTTGAAAGCATAATAATAGTCCCTTCGATTGGTTGCCGGCCAAAGGAAGGCAAGACCAGTGATGGGGCTGCCATCTTATAGCCTCTGGTCAGGCTTTTCTGGAGAAGAAAAGAAAATAAAGGAAAGAAGAAATGGAAGAAAGGAAAGACTCCCTAGCCCTCGGATGCCCTAATAGCGTCGGGGTCGAAAAAAACAAGAGTTAACCAAGAGAGGTTAGATAGTAAAGTTAAAAGAGTGCAAAACACAAGTAAGTGGAAGAAATGTTTAGCTCAGCTTGGGCACCTTGTGGTCGCCATCCACATATCCCCTAGATGAGGACCCCTGAGGGTAATTTAAATTAATCTCACGCATTTTGTATTAGTAATGGAAATACATAATATTAATATGCCATGTGTTCTGTAAACAAAGTAATGAGACATTACAATCGTTATTCATTTTCTATATATATATATATATATATATATATACACAGGGTGTATCAAAAAGGATGGCGCAAATTTACAAGGTTGAAACAAGGTTGAAATTATAATAGAAGCAACAAAGTCCCAGTAAACATAGATCCGCAAACGAGCCGTTTGCGAGATAATTATCAATGTATGGTTAGAAGCCGTCACTGACTTCATTATAAACATCGTTCTAGTTAGTACAAATTCATTTGAATTTATACTTTTCTATTAATTTTTCATCTCATTTAGTTCACATTTCACTTCACTTATGGGTTACCTGTTAAAGGAGGTGTCTGTCTTCTTTGCATCTCGATGCAATACTGTGCTCGTCTCTGCAATGAATGTCGAATTCTTTCGAAAACCCCTGGACAATTTCTGAATTTTTGACAAGCATGTACAACTCTCTGCTCCAGTTCTTCAACCGTGTTAACGGGTGTGCTGTACACTTCGCTTTTGAGGTGACCCCAGACACAAAAATCCAAACGATTTAGATCAGGTGATCTTGAAGGCCAAGGTACAGATCCGCCTCGACCTATCCATCTTTGGCCGTATCTGTGCGTTAGATGCCGTCTCACAGCAGCAGCAAAATGTACCGGAGCTCTATCATGCATGTACTACAAACTCCGATGTTGCTGAAGGGGATCATCCTCGAGAAATCCCTGGAAGATGACGCCGCAGACACCTAAGGTACCTCCGTCCATTAAGATTTCGTGGAAGAATGTGTATCGCAAGGAGATGATCACCTAGTATCCCTAACCACACTTTCAGTGAGAAACGGTGCTGATATGGTGACTCATGAACAGCATGTGGGTATATTTCACACCAAAAAATGTGTATTATGATAATTAAAAACACAATCGCGTGTGAATCTTACTTCGTCTGTAAATAAAATGTTAGATCCGAAACGAGGGTTGACTACAGTCTGTTGTTGCATCCACTGACAAAATATCACTCTAGGAACAAATTCTGCATCATTGAGACATTGAACTCGTTGGAGGTGGTAAGGGTACAGTAAATTGCGCTGTAAAATTCTCCATACACTACTGTGGCTTTGTACAGGCACTGTGTGGCAATTCTTCTCGTCGAGGTTCCTGGAGAGAGCTGTACTGCTTCCAACACCATATCCTCAACCTCAGGCGCAATGCGAGCAGGCCTACCTATTGCTCTGCCAAGTGCAAAACCCCCATTTTCTCTCAGGCGCTGATGGACCCTTGTAAATGTACGACTTTCTCGGTGTCTTCGATTAGGATATGTTTCTTGGTACAAGCGTGCAGCCTCCCGTGCATTGCCATTAGCCCTACCGTACATGAAATGCATATCCGCATACTCTTCGTTACTGTAAGGTTCGATAGTAACTACAACACAGCACAAGTGGCCTCCTCAGAAGAGACCGATACCTTTTGAGACTGTGTACTGTATCCGTCCTGTACGTTCTACGCGTATGGTTTGATTACAACTCCACCTCTCGGCAATGTTCAGTTTTGTAAACAAAGAACATAGGACGGCTTCAAGTGCGCAAGGAGTAAACCGTATGATGTTACAAACAATGACGTCAATGGTGGCTTTTAACCATACATTCGTAATTATCTCGCAAACGGCTCGTTTGCGGACACATGTTTACTGGGACATTGTTGCTTCTATTACCGTGTATTTTCAATCATGTAAGTTTGCGCCAACCTTTTTAATATATATATATATATATATATACACGAGCTGTTCCTTTAATTTATTTATTTACATACATTCCGTTTCATAGTAATTCTGGCAGAGGGCAGGTCTTTCATTGCAATCATAGTATTTTCATGCTATGCTTTGCAGCTTTACTAGTGAACTGTAGGTGTGGTAGCTTCCCGTTTCCTTCCATACAGGTGAAGAATGATGATGATAATGATAAGAATGATGATGATGGCCGGATGATTTTCTGGAACCGTTGGGCCCTAAGCTTCCTAGTATTTATCTCAGAGGTGAGGAAAAACTCCGAAAAAATCTCACCCAGGAGCTGTCCGACAAGGAATATTTCAATATATATACAATTTTATTTACATGACGAAGTCTGGTAACATTTAGGCATTATGAAAATTAACGAAGTTATTAAATAATAATAATAATAATAACGATAATAATAACAATAACGATAATAATAATAATAAATAACATAGTCTTCATTGAATCAGAATGTTAAAAATAACCTAAGGAATATATAGATATATAGGGTGTTCGGAAATTAATATTACGAACTTCTAGCACTAGTAGAGGGGACTATGTAGAATTTATTTTGACTAGGAACCCATGTGGGGAAACATACCGTTCCGTGCTACAGCTATTACAATGTGTCGGATAGGCAGTGCATGACGTCAGAAGAGCACCATATCAAATGAGGTGTGACGTGTGGTACAGACTTAAATAACCTTTGACTAATTTCAGAACAAAGTCAAATTTATTTGGTAACAATACCAAAGTAACAAAAAACACTTTCAATGATCACAATAATACTTGTGTCAACAATAGAAAAAACATATTTGTTTCTGTCTTCTGCACTGGGTGTGTCCCATACGAAACTGCCCACTACAACACAGGCTGGATGTTATGACCACCAACTTCGTAGCACACATTGAACCGACGAATCATGTTCCGGTACACTCGTTCCATCACACTTCGTATCCCGTTTATCTCTTGTGCAGTGACCATAACACGTGGCGTCATGTACTGCCAATCCGATTGCAACACCGGCAAATCCGACACATTGTAATAGTTGTACCATGGAAACTGTACGTTTCCGGACATGGGTTCCTGTTCAAAATATTGTATACACAGTTCTCTCTACTAGCCCTAGAAGTTTGTAATATGAATTTCCGAACACCCTCTGTGTGAGTTGTTTATGTCCCAAGAAAGTATGGAAAATACCTTAAACATTTAATAAGTTTAAATCGACATAACCTAAAAACGCCATGTCTATAAATATGATCTTAGTGGAGATTATTTCTGATTTCTTAAATACAGCACTATATTAAGCAAAACCTAATCGCCAAACGTTAGATTAAATCCCGTCGACGCGTTTCGACAGCAAAGGTGCCATTCTCAAGACTGAGTAATAATTAAAATACAAATATGCCTTTACTTGAGGGAAATGCATCATACAAATCCTAAGCATCGTTACGTCACGAGACTTGCGTTGAAGGTTTGCCTGCTATTACCGCCAACGCAACATTATTTTCCCTTAACCAAGGAAAATTAGAGCATTTACAGGAATAGGGCCTTTATCGTTATTCATAATTGTATCATTATTAAATGACGTGTTAGACTAAAGCTAGGGTAGATTTTTAAATTACTTATTACTCAGTCCTGAGAATGGCAGCTTTGCTGTCGAATCAAGTCGACGGTTTTTAAGCTATCGGTTTGTTACAGGGTTTATTTTTTATAGTGCCTTCTTACCGAAATCAGTTAAAAAAGCATATAAACAATACGAAACGTTATAACACAGCTATTAATTATAATTTCAATAATATTTATATTAGGGGCTATATAATGTATTTATATGTGTTATTATTTATTTAGTTTTATTGTTATATATTTTCAGCTCCAATTTCTTAATGTTATTCAATGCTAAGAAATTGGAGCTGAAAATGTCAATACAACTAAATGTATGATTATACTCTTAAATGTCCACCGCTGTGGTCTCGAGGTAGCGTGCAGCAGGCCCGGGTTCGATCCCCGGTCTGGGCAGTTTTTCTGGGTGAGGTTTGTATCGGAGTTTTTCCTCACCTGTAAGACAAATGTCAGGAAATTAAGGCCCAAACGGTTCCCGAAATCATATGGCCATTATCATCATCCTTCACCGGTGTGGAAAGCAACGGGAAGCTATCACACCTAAAATTCCCTAGTAAAGTTGCAAGCATAGCATGAAAATGCTATGATTGCAGTGAAGGACCTGCCTTCGGACAGAATTACTATGGATGGATACTCTTAAATATAGATATGATTAAACCCATAATTAGGGGGACAATTAATGACAAACGAAGGAAATTCTGATGCAGTGGCTTAATTCAAATGCCTAGGAACGATAATCACAGACAGGAATTATTTATATAGGAAGAAATTAAACGTAGTCTCAATTCTGGAAATGAATGCTATTACGCATTACAGAGTCTCTTGTCATCTCAGATTCTCTCGAAAGAACATTAAACAAAAAATATATAAAACAATTCTTCTCCCCGTTGTATTATAAGGATGTGAAACATGTGAAATCTTTCTATAAGGTAAAAAATTACGAGTATTTGATAGGAAACATTTTGAACCAAAGAGAGATGAACAGACAGGCGAGTAGAGATTACATAATAGTGAACTACATTATCTTTATGGGAAACCAGATGTAATAAGAAGAGTTAAGTTTTATAGAACGCAATGGGCAGGACATATGGCATAGATGGGGAATGAAAGAGGGCATGGAAACTCCTTGTAGGAAAAACTGAGAGACAGCGCCCAATAGGTAAACCACGAATAAGGTTGTATTAATAGCCCAAGACCACCATGACATAGAATATATGGCTAAAAACCCAAAAGAAGAATATGAAAAATGGGGACATTATATAAAAGTTGAGAAAACTAAATATCTGTGTATAGGGGAAGAAATGGAAAATATAAATTTCAACAATGGAGAAGAACTAAAACCTAGTATTGAATGCACTTACTTAGGAACAAAATTAGACCATTCAGGCGATAACACAGTGGAAATTAAAAATAGAATCGCTCAAACAAAAATAAGCAATAAATGCTTTAAACTCTGTTTGCTGGAGCAAAAATATTTCAAAAAATAGAAAATTACAAATATATCAAACCATAATTCAGAGCATTTTAACATGGGTGCTGAAGTCTGGCAAATTCCTGCCAGGGAAATGAAAAAATTGTAAATACAGAAATGGATGTTTTAAGAAGATCAGCTGTAAAATCTAGAATGGATAGAATACGAAATAAAGAAATAAGGGAAATTATAGGTGTACAAGAGGAGCCGGACATAATAGACATTATAGAAAAGAAAATATTACAGAGGTATGGCCATGTCAAAAGAATGCCATAGCAAAGATTGTCTAAAATTGTTATGGAATGGATCCCAATAGAAAGAAGGAAGAGAGGAAGACCGAAGAAAACTTGGATAGAAGGGGTACAAGCAGCTATGAATATCAGAGGATTGGAGGAAGATCAATGGATGGACAGAGAGGAATGGCGTTTGGTTTCCGGAAGACGGCGGCAGCTGCCATGATACCGGATGATGATGATCTAATATTAACGATGTTATGAGGGAAGTAAATTATATATAGGTCAATTGGATAACATATGCACATAGGGAATGATTGGGTAACGTTAGCTTAGAATAGGGATGAATGGAGAGCTTATGTCCTCATGGCCATGGACCTAACGGTTCGATAGTAAGCCTACCAGTGAGTTTAATAATAATAATAATAATAATAATAATAATAATAATAATAATAATAATAATAATAATAATAATAATAATAATAATAATAATAATAATAATGGGGGAAAAGATTTTGAGGTGCGGCACCTTTCCAAAAAAATATAGCTGTTTTGACACTAATAGTTCAATATATGTATTTGGCAGGATGAAATGAAGCGAAATAAACACAATTTGTTGCAACTTTTTGCACATTTTCGTGACATTATTACATTTCGGCCTTTTTCCCCTTTGGTTTTTGTTTCAGTTACTTTTTCCTCCACTCTTTTCTGCATTAAGGCCAGAGAAATGATTTTTTTTCTTGAAGTTCTTTTTAAATCTCAATTAGAAGTCAACAATAGGCTATTAAATAAATATTCAAACATAATTTATATAATTTATACCCCAGTAACAATGGTCAATCTGCAGTGTGAAGTCAACAATAGTAAATAATAAATATTAAAATATAATTTATGTATATCTCAAGTAAATTATATCCCGGCAACAATGGCCAATCTGCAGCTGTGAAGTCGAATTTAAATTTCAACAGTGTTGCTATAACAGTTTAAAATAAGTTCACTTAGTAAAGGAGTTTAAATATCTAGGCATTACTTTACAACCCAGTGGAAGAAGCTTCACAGAACACTTAGCAGAAAGATCAACGCAAGCAATAATGGCAATAAATGATATACGCAATATACAAGCTCTAAGCCTGGAATCAGCGATAAAACTATTAAATGCAAAGATCCTCGCAATAATAACTTACGGGATGGAAATCATATGGCCACATCTTACAGAAGCTAATCTGAACACACTGGAAAAAGTGAAAGCTACATACATAAAAAGGGCAATAGAAGTATCAAAAACGACAAGAGGCCGTCTAGTGTACCTACTGGCAAGGGAGACTTTCCTTATCGAGGACTTGAAAACATACCTGCTACCAACCACAGAACACTATAAGCATGCGCTACAAAGACTACGCAGAAAAAGAGAGGAAGTATGGCCGGAATTCTTCAGCACCGGAGCGATGATAGATAGGAACTGGACAGAAGCAAATACGACACGTCATCACAAGATTAAGCGTGCATGGATTCCACCACCTAATGTGTAGAGATAAAACATTCCATGACCCGAAGATGTCATGCATATGTGAAGTGTGTGAACAGAAATGCGAAAGATATCACATCGAAACATGTACACAAAAAACAAAAACAATTTGTGATTACGCAAGACCAAGTTAGTGTTAGTGATTTTTACCTGTGTTATCACCTTTGCATATTTGTGCGCAATCCATTTATATATACAAGTTCAGTTAGTACTGGAAATAATTCAACAGTTTTCCATCTACCGACTTGTTGTTGGCTGTGTTTTACTAGTCTGAACCACAACGTATTTTCATTAGCATTAAAACTGGGTTTTCACTACAATAACATGGCGAATGTTAAGAAGGATAAGCTGTATGCATTTTCTGAAGAATTCAAAACGCAATTTATCGAAACGGATGATATCATTCTTCGATGTTCCATCTGCGAACTAAATATTGCAAATAAACTGAAGAACTATGAATTACCTCTTATGAACTCTATAAAGAAGAAACATTTGATGCAAAATGGTATGCATATTATATAAACTGAGTTCATGTAACTGGTTTAAACCTTAATTCAATTGTCTCAGCAGCACCTTTTTTTTTTTTGCATCTTTTTGTATGCATTTTCAGAACCTTTTGTCCCCGTTTACGACCAAAATTTGCACCTTAAAATCCATTCACTAGTAATAATATACCCAACTTACGAAAATATGCCAGAAACTAAAATAATAATCCACATCAATCTTAAACATAAAGACCAAAAAACCACACCACAAAACTCACACTATCCTCACATTTGTCCAGTTCGTATACCATATGTCTACTGTTCAGTGCTATTATGCGCTAGAAAAATCGCGCGAAGTAATAATATGAATTATTATTTTGGAAACATGATGCAATAAAAATAAAAGAAAAAATAACTCAGTGGAAAGAAATAAACCTCAGGAGTCAGACAAGGTTGTGGCCTCTCCCCTCTACTTTTTAACATATATATGAATGCCATTGTAAAATACTTTAGAGGAACAAAACATGGAAGTATTACTATCAATAGAAATTTAAAATTAGATATAATAATGTTTGCAGATGATCATGTTTTACTAGCAACATCTGAAGATGATTTACAATGGTCAGTACATAATTTAAATTTGATAGCCCAGAAATATTCAATGGAAATATCTACCAATAAAACTAAAATAATGGCCTTTTGTGGAAAATCCCCAATACCAAGCAAAATTTGTTTAAATAACAAAATTTTTGAGAGAGTTAATGAGTTTACTTATTTAGGATATAAACTCTCTTTTGTTGAAAATCTGGATTTATCAGAGAAAATTGTGAAATTGAACAAATCAATGGGAATCATTAATCGAGTTTTAAAACCTTCATTAGTGCAAAAATCAACTCGTACTCGTGGTTATCAAATAATGGCTGGACCAGTCCTATGTTATGGGAGTGAAGCGTGGACTATAAGGACGAGAGATGAAAGCAGACTAACAGCTTGTGAGATGAAATTTATGCGCCGAACAGCTGGCTACACCAAATGGGATCGAAAGAAAAATGTAAAAATCCTTCAAGAACTTAATGTGTCACCTATACTGGACTACATCTCTAGATATCAGCTAAACTGGAAGGAACATGTCTCAAGAATGGCTAGATCCAGGATCCTCAAGGCAATAATAAACTACTGTCCAAATGGGAAACGGTCACTTGGTCGACCTATGAAAAGATGGTACGAAAACCGCTTTCTCAGGCCGTAACATTTCTTCTAGGACTAATACCTGGCAGGATGATGATGATGATGATGCAAACATGATGTTTAGCAAAGGAAATGTAACACAGAAGTATGTCTATCGATACACCCTAATTAGTCACTTTTCCATTGCAGAATTCATAGACAGCCATTTGCACTAGAATATCCAAGGCATATTTATTTAATAACCTAGCGGAATTCATCAATGTCTTGATGCAAGGTCTACAGAATTTGCGCTGGTCAGAGTCCCCCCTTGGGAAGAAGTTTCTCATTAATTTTGATCAGTTTGGGAGCGGTAGCTACTAGCCTATTCCAGCCATGGGAAATTTGGGTAACTACAATAAGTAGCGGCTCCAGTTGAGAAAACCAGGTGGTCAACTAGGGGACCAGACATATCACTCTTATACTGGTATTAGGCCCTATCATACACCTCTGAAATTAACATATGTGAATCCGAGGCCAGCAGACGGCTGTTAACCAAGGATATTCTAGACTATCGTTTCCCAACCCCTCGGGAGTTCGCAAAATATTTCAAGGGGCTTGCCAAAACGTTTCCGTAATGGCGGGTTTCGACGTTAGATCTATTATTATTTCCTTCATTTCTGCGGCATTGTCATAATAATAATAATAATAATAATAATAATTATTATTATTATTATTTTTTATTATCACACTATTATTATTATTATTATTAATATTATTATAATTTTGAAATTAAACTAACCCTATAATGCCCCTTGTTACATATGTGTAACATTGGGAATTGATCACTTTGTTTTCACAATAAATTAATATTTCCGACGAATGCCTAATTTACAGTTATATAACAAGATTAGGAATGCATTTGATGTCGCTACAATCGAAATGTAGTCTGTCAGCTTTGTGTACTGACAATACTAACAACAGTACCAACTAGGGAGCGGTTACATGGCGATCAAGGCCTTTGATTTTATATGTCAATGTGGAATTTCATCAAATTTATATTTTCAACAGCAGCCTACTTGTTTCTTTGTGACAAAAGTAGTAAGTTGTCAGTTGTGCATCAGAATCGTTTCCGTTCACATTAAAATAGATAGGCCTAACTGGTTGAAAAATGGAAATTTGAAAAAGAAACACGAAGAGGTGAGTAATTAAAATTACTATTTAACTCATGCCCCAAATGGGAGTCAATGACCAATCACATTTCAATTATTTTCTATTTACAACCAATCACAGCCGTGTTTCCCCTAGAATTTACGAACTAAAGTTTATAATAATAAACAAAAGCACCTCCTTTTTAACATTCCGAATAGGTCATAGCATTATTTTGCAGTTACCGACTCCCTAAGAAATACGGCTACCAGATGGTATATATACTGCATGAATGTCAACACATAGCGCATGCAGGAGTTAATATAAAACATTTGTAGCAATTGATTATACCACCAAAAAAAGAAACCACTGTTTTCACTTTCTTAAATGTATTTTTTCCCAGGTAATAATCCAGAAAAATATAATTGTATTTACATCATACGACATCAGAAATGAATTAATATACAGTTTGCTTTGTTTCATTTTTTCTCCACTAGAGTACATTCTTACAATATTGCGTTCCTTTGGCAATAAATAATATGATCTGGTTGCAGTGATGACCAAAGAAGCAAACGAAGCATACCAATCGTTTCTTATTTGTTTTCAAACATCGTCGTTTACATTAAATATATAAATATTTTAAAATAACTATATTTAAATAATGATTTGTAAGTAAACAGCTTAATTTTAATTCGCTAAATAGTCCTAACAAATGCCACTCTTGATTTCCAAATTCTCTAGATAAATTCACTCCTCACGTCGTGAGTCGTGAATTTATCAATTATTTGGAAATCACTTATGGCATTACTCATGACTATTTAACTCATGTCGCAATTCAATAAATTCTGTTTTACACCAATGACAGTCGTGTTTCACCTCGCTCTTTATCGATTTCTCTTTATCAGCTCCTGCTTTTGTGATAAAGAAAGCTCCTCCTTTTTTAATGTTCTGAACAGGATAGACCATTATTTTTCTCCAACAAATACATTGAATAGAGCAAATAATTAATAAATTCAGTGATTTTACTTAGTTGTTTATTCAAAATATAAATGATTAACCTATAATGTTGATTATAATAGTTTGATGTGTTTCATTATTTCTCCACTAGAGTGCATTCTTACAATATTGCGATCCTATTTGGCAATAAATAATATGATCGAGTTGCAGTGAATATACATAACATCACATTTCTAATATGTTTTCAAACATCGCCGTCTACATTAACTATATAAATATTTTAAAACACCGGTAACTATATTCAAATAATTATTTTTTAGTAAAGGGCTTAATTTTATTCGTTAAATAGTCCTAACAAATGCCACTCTTGATTTCCAAATTCTCTAGATAAATTCGCTCCAGACTTCGTGAGTCGTGAATTTATCGATAATTTGGAAATCACTCGTGGCGGCGTTACTTATGATAACTTGTATTTATTACTGTAACTAGACCTACAGGTTGTGTAACTTTTAAGCCGTAATTAGAGTAACTTCAGGTTTTAACTGTTAAGGGTTAAGTTAATTTAAGGTTATTAAACCTTTTGCTTGGAATTAATGTTTATGCATGTCTACTCTATGTATATTTAAATGTCAGTGGTTCACCCAACTTAGATCATTGTGAAAGGGGTTCACAAGTCGAAGAAGGTTGGGAACCGCTATTCTAGACTTTTAGTACACATGAATTTAAATCTGATTTTGTATCTGGTGATTGTTATTTTTTCTTATCTATATACGCAAAAATCAAGATCATCTAGCAGCTATTTATTTATATTTTTCATACATATTTAAAGGTGTTATGAAATGGTAAATATGATGTAATTAAATTCCAACCAAGCATTTTTTAACAATGTGAATACATTTTATTCACAAATAAATGTTTGTACACAGTATTGAACAAGTGCTCGTACTCGCATACGTTTATTTAAATAATTTATTACATGTAGAAATTGTATATAACAATTATATGCCAGGAGTCCATCTGTTAATGTTCTAACAGAGAACAAATGACTGCTCGTTCATCTTAGCCAAAATGGCAGTACAGATAGCAATTTATTAAATAATTATTCTCTTATTACAGACGTGAGTCATTGTACCACACTATGTTATATAACTAACTCACTGGCACTATCGAACCCGTAGGTTCATGGGCGCGCTGACACAAGCTCTCCATACATCCCTATCCTGAGATAATGTTTTCCAATAATTCCCTGTATAATCTACTTCCTCAAATTATAGTTAATATTATTCTCTCACCTCATTCTTGGTCTACCAACTGGGCGTTTTCCCTCTGCTTTTTCTACAAGAAGCTTCCATACATCTCTTTCATACACAATGTTATATACTCATTTTATTTCGATATTTCGATAAGTGAGAAAATGGGCAAGTCAGTGTACACCAAATCAGTTTACAGGTTTACAGTTTATTGGAAAATCTGGTGCTCCAAAACGATAAGTTGGGTATTTATTCTGTTTGAACAGTGACTATTGCATGTTTTCCATTGTAAATATCGCTATTTTAGGTTAGGATTATTTCAACTTCTCATTCACTTTTGAGGAATTTCTCAGTTTTTTAAATAATCAAAATATTTTCCTCAGATAATTGTTTACATACTTACTTACTTACTCACTGGCACTATCGAACCCGTAGGTTCATGGCCGCACGGACATAAGCTCTCCATACATCCCTATCCAGAGCTAATGCTTTCCAATCATTCCCTGTATAATCTACTTCCTTCAAATCATAGTTAATGTTGTTCTCCCACCTCATTCTTGGTCTACCAACTGGGCGTTTTCCTTCTGGCTTTCCTACAAGAAGTTTCCATGCACGTCTTTCATTCCCCATACGTGCAACATGTCCTGCCCATCGCAGTCTACGAGACTTAACTGTTCTTATTATATCTGGCTTCCTATAAAGACCATGTAGTTCATTGTTATGTAGTCTTCTCCATTCACCTGTCTGTTCATCTCTCTTTGGTCCAAAAATTTTCCTAAGAACTTTATTCTCAAATACTCGTAATCTCCTTTCCTCCCTTAAAGTAAGAGTCCATGTTTCGCACCCATATAATATAACTGGTAGAATAATAGTTTTATATATTTTCAGCTTAACATTTTTTGAAAGGAGTTGGGACATCAAAAGTCTCTGCAATGCATAATAGCACGCATTTCCAGAATTGAGCCTATGTTTAATTTCTTTGTGCATCTCATTCCTATTTGTGATTATTGTTCCTAGGTATTTGAATTCAGCCACTTCCTCAAAATTTCCCTCATTTGTCATTAGCTGTCCATTTCCATTATATAATGAATTTCTACGTGTGACCATATATTTAGTTTTACTGATATTTACTTCCAGTCCTAATTTCTTAGTGTTACCCAATAGTGTGTGCGTGTTGGCCTTTAGTATCTCCTCGCTATCGGCCAGTAGTACTACATCATCAGCATAAACTAACAGCTTATTAATACCATTGAGTTGTAAGCCTTCCTCATTCTCTAAAGATTTAATGGCATGCTCTAGTACAAAATTAAATAGTAGAGGAGATAGTGCATCTCCTTGCTTCAACCCATTCTGGATTTCAAAAGTGTTTGAAAACTGTTTGCCTACACGCACCCTACTCTTTGAGCCATTTAGACACATTCGTATAAGTCTAACTAACTTTTTAGGAATTCCGAACTCCAGCAGGATACTATATAACTTCTCCCTCTTAATTGAATCATATGCTTTTTTGAAGTCTACATATAGTTGATGTACAGTACCATTATATTCCCATTTCTTTTCTAAAATCTGTCTTATACTAAAAATCTGATCTGTAGACCTGTTTCTTCTAAATGCACATTGATGATCTCCTAGAATGTCATCAATATAGGGAGTAAGTCTGCTTACTAATATATTTGTTAGAATTTTGTACGAAGTTGAAAGTAATGAGATGCCCCTATAGTTGTTGCAATCAGTTTTATCTCCTTTCTTATAAATTGGTACGATAATAAAATTGATTCCTTCCATTCATCTGGAAGAGCTTCTTTTTCCCAAATCATACTAAGCAACCTGCATATCTTGTCCATCAATTTTTCTCCCCCTGATTTTATCAGTTCTGCTGGGATCTCATCTGAACCTGATGCTTTATACATCTTCAATTTTTCAATTGCCATTTCAACCTCTAATGCACTTGGCTCTGCGACTAGCATTTCTGCTGTCTGTAAATTATCCTCCTCAATGTCCTGTTCTGTATGTACATTTAATAGCTGATTAAAGTAACTTTTCCATCTATTTAATATACTCCTCGAATCTGCAATCATATCCCCATTTTCATTCCGAATTATGTTTATTCTAGCCTGAAACCCTTTCTTCTCTATACTAATTCCCTGATATAATTCTCTAATGTTCCTATTTTTTGCATTCATTTCAAGATCATTAATCTTCTCTCTCAAATATTCCCTCTTCTTACTCTTTAGTAACTTGGTGGTTTCCCGTCTAACACTACCCAATTGCTCTAAATTTACCTCATTTGGCTCGTGTAACCATTTCATTTTTGCTAGCTTTCTTTTCTTTACAATGTCGGCACATTCCTCATCAAACCATTTCTTGTTTTGCCTCTTTTTTAAACAACCAATGCTTTCTGATGCTGACAATTTAATAGTATCTCTTATAGCCTCCCATTCTTTATTTATATCAGTTTCTTCTTCGTTTGCCACATTGTCATCTGAAGATTCCAGTACTTCAAATCTATTAGCAATATTGATTTGGTATTCTTGCCGCATTTCATCATTTTTCAAGTTTTTTAATTCGTATTTTACAGAATCATCTTTAGCGTTTGTTCCTCTCATAAGCGATAGCCGTTGTCTGATTTTCACCTTGACCAGATGATGATCTGAATTGCAGTCTGTCCCTCTAACTGATCTAATATCAATGATGCGACTGTGCCAGCGTTTATCCACTAATACATGATCCATCTGGTTCCGTGTTTCTCCATCTGGGGACGTCCAGGTGTATTTATGAATATCCTTATGCTGAAATGTTGTGCTCTTAACAATGAGATTCTTTGATGTGGCAAATGTGACTAATCTAACCCCGTTGTCGTTACTATCTTCATGAAGACTGAATTTGCCTATTGTTGGTTTCAATATATCTTCCCGCCCCAATTTTGCATTTAAATCTCCTAAGACAATTTTCATATGATATCGTGAAAGGCTATCAAATAAGCATTCTAATTCTTCATAGAACTCATCCTTGATCTTGTCATCTTTATCTTCTGTGGGGGCATGTACATTTACAATTATAAAATCATATCGTTTACCCTTTAGAATTATGTATGATATCCTATCCCTAACAAACTTAATATCTCGGATAGCGGATAGGATCCTCCTTCTGACTAAGAAACCTGTTCCAAATGCAGGTCTTTCTGCACCCCCATAGTATAATGCAAAGCTTCCTAATTCCTGACTACCTTCTCCTGGCCACCCAACTTCCTGTAAAGCGACTATATCCAAGGGCGATTTATCCAATTCCCGCGTTAATATCTCTAGTGCCCCGCTATTGTATAAAGTCCTAACATTCCATTTTCCTAGGAACATGTCCCTGTGTTTGAGCCTTTGGCATGGGTTCCCTGAAGTAGTCCCCGCCCGGAGAACCGAATGGGGGACTATTTGACCTCCGGAAAATTTTACCCCAGTAGAACCCATGTCCGCATTTCTTGACGGTTGTATTTTTACGGTGTAAGATCGTCACTCTTTCGACCAAGGTACTTATTTCGTCTGGCTTATCACCTTCGACCAGTCCGGCATGTGTAACCCTATCGGCAGCAATGCTACCGCCGGCATAGCTCTCAGGATCATTTAAGCACACAAGCCACTCCACCACGACAAGGTAAAGATACCATGGAGGGCAATTGTTTACATTGGGGAACAATTTTTTCATAATTTTTTAGATTCTTGTTTCAATTTTTATAGATGAACTCTTGGCATAGAATGCCCAATGTTTTAGTTAAAGAACAAGGAAAATATAAATGCAAATTTATGAACATTTTTGAAGATATAAATAAATTCTGAAACAAAACTTTAGTACAACGAATAATTAAATAAACGATACAATATAAATATATTAAAACCAAAATGAAGAAGGTAGACTAATTAAAGACATTAGGAAATAATATAAACTAAAACAAATGTTATAGAACATTTCAAAATAAGAAATGCTCTCTGAAACACAAATAATTAATGCAAAAGAGAATAAAATACTGTAATCAAAATAATACATAATATATTAATACCAAACTGAAATATAATAGGAAATAGTAATGGCAACTACGTGGCGCAAGCTGTTAGATGCCCCCCTCTGACCACTAGTGTCCCAGGTTCAAGTCTTGATCACTTCATGTGGGTTTTGTGTTGGACGAAACGGAGTCTGGTCACATTTTTCTCGGAGTTTCTCCCATTTTCCCTTACCACAAATTCCATTCCAACATTTTTCCACTCTCATCTAATTAATTTCCTTTCAATTCATTTCATCTGTCCTGTAATTGTGCACAAAGCATCCTTGTTATTCCACAAACCTCCAATGTAAGGGGCTTCATCGTATCTCATCCCTCAACCCGGTTCAAATCGGACCAAGTTAGAGAGGAGGAAATAGCAATATAAACCAAAATACGTTAATATTTAATTAGCATTTTAAAAATATTTGCCCCAATGGGAAACCAGATGTAATAAAAACAGTTATGTTTCATAAGCAGGACAACGAGGTGAACGAGGAAAAAATGCAATCAGATTGGTCTGCTCTGGTAATTGAACCGAGACCTCCCGAATATAATTCTGGAACATTACCGCTTCAACTCGATATTATTGTTAGTGAACTGCACATCAAATTAAGAAATGATGTAATGTTTGATGTAACTACCGCTTCAACTCGATGTTATTGTTAGTGAACTGCACATCATATTAAGAAATGATGTAATGTTTGATGTAACTACCGCTTCAACTCGATGTTATTGTTAGTGAACTGCACATCAAATTAAGAAATGATGTAATGTTTGATGTAACTACCGCTTCAACTCGATGTTATTGTTAGTGAACTGCACATCAAATTAAGAAATGATGTAATGTTTGATGTAACTACCGCTTCAACTCGATGTTATTGTTAGTGAACTGCTCATCAAATTAAAAAATGATGTAATGTTTAATGTAACTACCGCTTCAACTCGATGTTATTGTTAGTGAACTGCACATCAAATTAAGAAATGATGTAATGTTTGATGTAACTACCGCTTCAACTCGATGTTATTGTTAGTGAACTGCACATCAAATTAAGAAAAGATGTAATGTTTGATGTAACTATGATTTTTAGTAAATAAATGAGCGAGCTACTCTATGTTTAACTCAACCAATTATAAATCATTTACCAAAAATCATAGTTACGGAAAAAAATCACATCAATTAAAAACTAATAACGAAAATCTACAAAAGCAAAATCTCCTGAAGATGTCACTCACAGAAGGTGCTGAAACGTCGAGAAGACAATACTACAAGACACGGTCAACAATTCCGAAATGGTATTTTAGAATACATAACTAACTAACTAACTGGCACTATCGAACCCGCAGGTTCGTGGCCGCGCGGACATAAGCTCTCTATATATCCCTATACTGAGCTAATGTTTTCCAATCATCCCCTGTATAATCTACTTCTCTCAGATCATAGTTAATGATATTCTCCGACCTCATTCTTGGTCTACCAACTGGGCGTTTTCCTTCTGCTTTTCCTACAAGAAGCTTTCACGCACGTCTTTCACTTCCCATTCGTGCCACATGTCCTACCCATCGCAGTCTACGAGACTTAACTGTATTTTAGAATACATGACTAACTAACTAACTGGCACTATCGGACCAGCAGGTTCGTGGCCGCGCGAACATAAGCTCTCTATATATCCCTGTACTGAGCTAATATTTTCCAATCATCCCCTGTTTCCTCAGATAATAGTTAATGTTATTCTCCGACCTCATTCTTGGTCTACCAACTGGGCGTTTTCCCTCTCTCTCCCTTTCCTACAAGAAGCTTTCAAGCATGTCTTTCATTCCCCATTCGTGCCATATGCCCTACCCATCGCATCATTATATCGGGCTTCCTATAAAGACCATGTATACGTATCGATTGCTATTAATATCTGCATGGTTACAATAAAATAGTTCACCTTGGTTGACAATAAATAAAAGTATTTTTATTGTACCTATATTGGGCAAATAACACCAATGACTCATCAATTGAACATTGTTGTACGGGAATAACTCTATCGACCAATTGGATTCTGACAGCAGACAATGTAAGTAAAATGTCACGAACGCAGCATTTTCTGCGGGCGTGAATATTGCGAATGCTTCTTTGATACTTAACAAAACTAAAAATTGTAATTATCTATGCGGAGTATCAAATTCCCTTCCTGGTGAAATCAAGCAATTAACGATATAGCTCTTATTTGGACTAAAAATAAACTTAAATTTGTTGGAAATATAAAATCTGTGAATATTTGTAGAAGTAATCTAAATAGAACACCCTCCAGTTATTTTTGTTCATGATCGATTACAGGGCTGTTTTTATGAATGTTCGTCTGTCTACTGTCATTGTAAAAATGTTCTACATGGATACTTCGGAATTATTACGTATTTTCTGCTGATAATGGAAACCGGTTTCCGAAAGGTCTCAAGGTTCTAATTTGGTTTTAAATGAGGACTTCGGCACCTCTAATTTTATTATTTTATGTTGTTTATAAAATTGATTTTCATGAAACTATTCCTTAAAAAACTATTTCGTTATTAAATTTTGAGTACATTAGGTTTGTTCAGAAGAAGATTTTAGATTATTTTAGATTAGATTAAGTAATTTTTTTAATAGTCATAGCTTGGCAGGAATGCCATGGCAACATCTGAGATACATAGCAAGAGAGATAAGTTTGAAATGTTCTGTCTTTTATCATTACTTCGATTACTATATTTTATTAATTTTCACTAGTTTTAGTTTATTCTTTAGTAGTTATGTTATAGGAAATGAATGAGGTGCAGAAAGGAAATAAATATAAGTTTAACTCTGAAAATGTTGCTATTATATACTTCAGGAACTCTTGTCTCATGCCTACCCTTATAAAATATTTAAATGAACATAGCCTATATAAAACATTTATTCCTGGATGATATTTTTTTCGAGCTTTTTCCTCACTTGTAAGATAAATTTCAGGAAACTTTAAAGCCCAAACGGTCCCCTAATATCATCCGGCCATTATAATCATCATTATCATATTCGCCATGTTTAGTATGGATGTGTGTTTGAATGGCGTGTTTAATTTTCATGTTGTGTTATCTTGGACGAGGCTCTGACATTGAGCTGATCACTTATTCGAGGAGACCCTCCATGTCCTTACGGACAGAAATTAATGTATGTGATCCATAGTTCAAAATCCTCTCCCGACAGGTCGCGCTATGTAAGACCCGGGTGGCGTGTGGCATGTAAAAAGTGCCTGTAAGGTGAGAGGTTAAACCAAGTTAATGAAATTTTATTATTATTATTATTATTATTATTATTATTAACACATTCACATTAAGGATGAAGGCAATATGCTATACAATCCGAAAGATTGTGGGTTCGATTTACTATCGGGTCAAACCTTTTGACGTGCCATGGTTCTGGGATAGACTCAGCCTCTAACTGCAAACGTATGTCCTGGGGGTAAAGGTGGCCGTTACGCAGGGATCAGAACTCTGCTAAAATTTCGTGTCGATTTTCTAGAAAGAAGGGAGCCTAACCCACATTGCGCCAGTTTCACAGACCTGTTTTTGATGTTATGACCTCTGTAAACAAAAATTAAGTAAAAATGTAATGATTTGTGTTTGACAGGTGGATCTACGTCACATTGACGAAGTGGAGGATTCTAACATTGTTGAGATAGGGGTTGATCTGTCTGAATTCTACACTTCAGTGGAATGGGACATTCTTGAGGTGCCTGCTGTACGCAACGAGAAATTCTACACGTGCTGTGACGAGCCGTACCTGGATATCACTTTCAACATCACAATGCGACGCAAGACGCTCTTCTACACTGTTAATCTTATCATTCCCTGCATGGGCATCTCCTTTCTCACAGTGCTTGTGTTCTACCTGCCTTCAGATAGTGGCGAGAAGGTAAGTCAGGCCTTTCTATTTCCTCCACTCATTGATATTCAGGGAAAAAAGATAAAAATGGCCGAACTTCGGAAAAATTCTCGGAAAGCTGAATTTTTGAACGAACCTTCATTTTACGGCTCTAAACAAATCCCAAAAGTACCCATCAATACGTGTACCGCTAAAAATGTTACTCGAGATCAAAGGTCACAAAAATCGGGTTTTCACGAACATCTCGTTAACGGTCACTTTTATTGAACAAAATAGTGGTTATAAACTGTAGAAAATTGCCTACAAAAAATACAGTATTGCATTGTTTCGTAAGCTATCGGTTTTCCAGAAAATTCTATTCAAAGAGTTGTAAAGTGCAGCATAGAGTATGTATGTGTCAACGTTTGTAAAAGATTGGCTTTCTACGAGTTAATGATAAACCCAGAAAACTGGATAAACATGGGTAAATTTCTGGACAAAACGCGGAAAATAAGAACAACACTCATTCGTGAAGTAATAAATATGTTAGAAAAAGTAATATAATTGTATAATGTAATTGTATTGTTATCTAATTGTAATGTTGTTGCGTGTGACGTATGGCCTATAAACGTGCGACCTATATTTTTAAATAACATTGTATGTATCTTACGTTTAAACCAATAAAGTTCTACTACTACTACTACTATTACATTTGTAAACAAATGTTGAATACGATTTAAAATATTCGAACTCCCACTGATAAAATAATTTATTTTTAAAACCTGGAAAAGCAAATATACGAACAATTTATTCTTCACAAAGCTTAAGCTTTTATCCTAAGTGTAAAGATTATGGACAGTACAAAATACAATTTTGGAGCCAGTTAAAATTCTCTATAAAGTTCTTCATATTTTATTAAACACCGTTTTTTTTGTAATTGCACCAAGGGATATAACTTGAACTGCGGTTGCAGAAAAGTTGGGTTATACTGTTCACCAGTCTGTTGTAATTGTCACGGGCCGAATTATATAAATGTGTCACCCTATATATTTAGTGACGTTAATAATGAAAAACCGACTGAAGACATAGATCCATCGCGTTTCTTGACTGAAATTATGAAAATGCAGGAAACAGAAGAAGAAGACAATGAAGAAATAAATATAGTGATTGCAATGGAATCTGAAGAACCATAATTATGAATAAATAAACAAAAATAATTCATTATAATTTCTTTATAAATAATCATTTTCCATATTAAAAATTGATTTGTTCATTTTTATTGATCTCATTTACTTGTTTATTTGTATATTTACTTTCTACCGCAAATGCACGTGGATTATGCTTATTGGGGACACTACTTAAAAAAACGCATCTTGTACTCTACGTAAAAAGAAGTGTCATGGCGGATTGTGAATAAGAGTGAAACTGGTTGCTCGTGTTTTTGCACAATTTTCAGCAGGTGTTAGTTTGTTTTTATAAACGTAATATCGATATTGCGAATTTATTTTGTTTGTAGCTTAATTTTACGCATAATGGCTCCACGTAAAACAAGAAATTGTGAAGAAAGCAAAGAAGAAATAACTAAGCGTGTGGTCCAAGAATGTTTGCGGGATCCAGCCATGTTGCAGCTGTTGAAGGACTCCGTGCGTGAGGCGATTGTATCGGAGCTAAAGGTAACTATAGACCGTAATACGGAAGTTATTAGGCAGTTGGAACTCTCGCTTCAGGAGAGGACAACAAAATATTAAAACTGGAACAACAGTTAAGTGAGAAAACCGACTCGCTAGAGCAATACCAACGTCGACAGTGTCTACGTATTTTCGGTATACCTGAACAGGATGGTGAAGATACGGACAATATAGCAATCGACGTGGCCTCCAAAATTGGAGTTAAAATTAGAAACCTGTGATATCGACAGGAGTCACAGGGTTGGGAAAAAGTCGGATCGACCACGGCCTGTTATTGTTAAGTTCATCAGTTATAGAAAGAGAAGGGAGGTCTTCCAAAATAAAAAAACAATTGAAAGGCAGTGGGATCACAGTAAGAGAAGATCTCACCCAAATTAGATATAAATTGTTAAAGGACTGCATCACAAAATTTGGCGTCACAAATGTGTGGACAATTGATGGCGCAATACATGTGAAAAATGGAGATACCAAACGCATCATCACCCGGGCCTCTGATATGTAAATCTACCTAGTGCAAACACGCCCAGTGATACCATATCCCCAATTTAGCACTTTTATATAAATTATTAAAATTATATTTAGAAATTTCACATTAATTATTAGTATTATATTTAGAAATTTTACTTTATTTATTAATTTAATATTTGAATAAGATATTAGTGACTTGTTCTTTTCTTATAATTCTAGTTAAAATATTTTTAAAATTTTCCATCCAAATAATGCTATTCATTTGGCGGTCTCTGACAGGTTAGAGGACACTACCCTTCTCAAACCCCTTCCAAACAACAATAATGCAAGACAGGTTCTAGAAACAGCATTCTCCCCCTTCCCGTCTTCCCTACATGTGGTTCACTTGAACGCACAGAGCTTAACTGCACATACAGACGAAATTAGTATGATTTTTTCTTCTTCCAATATTCATGCTATTCTCGTATCAGAAACATGGCTCACTCCCTCCATTAATTCTAGTGTAATTGACATGGATGGTTATACTTTTCTTAGACATGATCGTGTACATAGTCGAGGGGGCGGTGTTGGTGTCTTCGTTAGGACAGACCTTTGCCCTAAGTCTGTATACTTTTTCTAATAACGAGACATCTCCTGAAATTATGTTTATAGAAATATACGCAAGCTTCAAAAAATGCCTTCTTTGTGTAGTGTACCAACCCCCTAAAATGAAAAAAATAGCAGAAATAGAATCCGCTCTACAAAACGCACGTATACAATATGAACACGTTATCGTCATGGGTGACTTTAATATAAATATACTAGACACTGACAACAGACATACACAACAGCTTATGTCCGCGTTCCAAGTTTGTGATATGACTATCCTTCCCTTACAGCCTACACATCTCACCAATCATTCTGCGACTTTACTTGACTTAATTGCTACTAATAATCCAGACAGAGTACTAACCCACGGGCAACTGTCAGCTCCCGGAATATCAGCACATGATATTATATTCTTAGCATATTCACTGCAGTGCCCTAAACTAGCTCGTAAGACTATCACATATAGAGACCTAAAACATATAAACAATGCAGCTCTACTTGAAGACGCTATAAAAATTACCCTGGCATACTATATGGACGTTGCATTCTGTTGACGAAAAAGTTGAGGCATTAAATAACCTTATATTACAACTATATGACAGACACGCTCCACTGAAAACTAAACTAGTGAAACGACACCCTGCTCCCTGGATGTCTGCTAACATTCGTGACTTGATGACTGAAAGAGACGCAGCATATCGGAAATATAGAGTCGACAAAACTGATATAAATCTTAATCACTATAAACGGTTACGAAACAAGACTACACAAACTATCAGAAACGCCAAACTTAGACATCTATACAGCCTTACTGAACCTAATAACAATAACCCAGATATTTGGAAAAATCTGAATAAAATGGGTGTAGGAAGGAAAGACACACAGGTAGAAAAAACTACCTGTTTCTCTGAACACACTTAATAACCATTTTACAAGCACATTCTTTACTCCTAAAGACAAAACACATACAACAAGTGAACTACTATTGACAAATCCACCAGACAGAGAACATTTCCATTTTTCATATCTTACAGAAAATGACATAAAGAAAGCTCTCAAACGAATAAAAACAAAAGCAGAAGGTACTGACCGTATAAATATCACTCTACTTAACAAAATAATCGACGTTATACTACCTACCATAACTCATGTTTTCAACTCCTCACTACAAACCTCTATATATCCCACATTATGGAAGCAAGCAATTGTACGCCCACTCCCGAAAGTAAAAACTCCCTTAACTCCTAACGATTTTCGACCCATTAGTATTTTACCTACCCTTTCAAAAGCTTTGGAACGATTAGTCCACAAACAACTGACTGACTACCTAACTGAACCCGACCTTTTAGATCAATACCAATCAGGCTTTAGGACAGGACACAATACAAATACTGCTCTACTAAATATATGTGAAGACATACGCGAAGCATCTGATAATCGAAAACTTACTATTCTTACACTACTTGACTTTAGTAAAGCATTTGACACGGTAGACTTGGACTTATTGTTGCTTAAACTAAAAAACCTCTCACTTTCTGACAGTGTCACGCAATGGTTCAACTCCTACCTTCGTGAGCGCCAGCAATATGTTGTAGGAAATTCTACATTACGCTCTTCTTGGACCTACCGTAAAGCTGGAGTTCCACAGGGCTCGGTGCTCGGCCCATTGCTTTTTTCAATCTATATAAACGACATTTCTGACTCCCTAAAACATTGCAAACATCATTTATTTGCGGACGACATGCAGATCTAACCTTCACTCAGACAAATATTCTTTAAATGACGCTGTGTAACCAAAATTAACGAGGACCTTGACTCGCTAACGGCGTGGACAGAGAAATATGGACTTGAATTAAATCCTAGAAAGACACAAGCAATCATTATGGGCCATCAGAGACTATTATCCTCAATTAACACAAATGCAGTATTACATGTGTCACTTAATGGGGTTCAGATCCCTTATAGTGAGACAGTAAAAAATCTAGGAGTGTTTATGGATAAACATTTAATTTGGAATAAACAAATAAATAACATTTGCAAAACTATCTTCTCAATAATACACTCATTAAATCGTATAAGAAATTGTTTACCGTTTTCTCTAAGAAAAATGCTAGTAGAAACACTCGCAATGCCCCATTTTGATTATTGTGATACTCTTTTTACTGACCTAAATACTGTTCTTACCCAAAGACTTCAACGTGTTCACAATTCTTGCATACGTTTTATTTGTGGTATACGTAGATTTGATCACGTTACACCATCCCTGGAACAATTGTCATGGCTTCGTCTTCAAGATCGTAGAACCATCCATTCCCTATGCCTACTCTATAACATATTACACACATCTTTACCTTATTATTTATCACAACCGCTTCACTAAACTCTCTGATACACATAACTTAGATACCCGATCCCTTGAGCACAGTGTCCTTTATATCCCTCCTCATCATACTACCTATTATTCGAAATCTTTTACAGTTTCTCTTGCTAGAACATGGAATTCACTTCCACCCTATGTCAGAGACTGCCAAACTTTACCATCTTTCAGAAATAAATTGAAAATAAAATCACTAACAGAAACAACTCACTAATACTACTTTTTAAGAATTAATAATGCGTTTTTTGCATTATTTAATAAAAATAGACTTAGGATTTGTTAATATATTTACCTAATGCCTTGTATAAAAAGCGTAGATTAATTCATTGTAGTGTTTTTTTTCTCTTCTTTTTATGCATAGTAGATTCGAGCTGTTATTCCTTTTTTATTTATTGTATCATTAATTTAATTTTAATTGTATTTAGTTTCATTCTATTATTAGACATTAATTTCACTATTATTCAATATGACAGATAATGAATTGTTCAATAACTATTATTGTAACTTTTTTTTTGTATTCATATGTAACATGTTTGTCCTGTCTAATATGACTACTATTGTAATTTTTTTTTGTATTCATGTGTAACATATGTTTGTCCTGTTTTATATGACTATTATTGTTTTTTTTTTGTATTCATATGTAACATATGCTTGTTCTGGTGAGTGGAAGAGAAGGCCACATGGCCTTAACTCCACCAGGCTAAATAAATAAAATAAAAAAAAATAAAATAAATAAAATAAAAGGTAGTGTGGAAAGGAGTTCAAGTTTAATGAGACACATAAACATTACAACTTTTTAAATCAAATTTTCACGAAAACCGTTAGCCTTAATTGTAATACTATACCTTACAAAAGTTGTTGCTGTTTTCAAATGCTGGGTCTTGTTAATTAAGCCATTAGCTACTTGCTCTCCAATATTTCTCTGTGGTGGATCCAACAGGTAATACTTCACAGGTTTCTACGCTATCTACGAAAAAGTAATTGGGCACCCATGAGTTTGGTTACTTTAGTATGTCACTTGAGTGTTGTGGTTGGTATGTGATGCAGTGGGTCAGAGTACCAGTTCAGAATGAGATGGCACGTGGTGCAGAGCTATCGGACTTTGATAAGGGCATATTTGTGGACTGCCACCTCAGTGGACTGTCTAGCAGGCAATAGCCGCTAAGTTAAATAGGCCCAAATCAACAGTCGTATTCATCCTACGTAAGTGGAAGGTCGACGGACGTTGTGACAATAGCCAACGTTCAGGGCGACCGAAAATTGTGACCAACAGAGATCGCAGAACCCTCAAACTTGAGATGATAAAGAACAGGACACAACCAATGGCTACCATCAGACAAAAGTTTCAAGCAGTAACTAATGTGGCTGTTTCTATTGGAATTTAGGAACAGAGTCCCATCAACTCGGATACCACGGAAGAGCAGCAGCACATAAGCCGCATATCATGAAGACAAGTAAAGTTCAGAGACCCTGGAGCAATAGAAATCGGTTCTATGGAGTGGCGAGTCGAGATTCGCATTATTTCGATCTGATGGACGTGTTTGGGAATGGCGCCTACCAGGGGTAAAGCTTCTACCAGAGTGTATAGTGCCTACCAGGAAAATTTAGTGGTGTTGAAGTGATGGTGTGGTGGTGTTCCTCGTACTACGGTGTAGGACTATATAGCGAATAAGATAGTATAGTGATTAAGGAATACGATTAATGAATAAACAAAGAATGAACTGAATATAGTACAAAAAGTAAATGAAGTAAACATAGTATTGGAAAAAGTTCCCACAAGGAGCGGGAGGAAAACCTAAATAGCAGAGGTCATAAACATATAACTCTCCAAATTAGACCTGAAAATTCTTAAGCTGAAAAATCACGTTTGGGAGAAAACGTCAAACTTCAAAATTTACAATCGCGGAATGCCCAAACTGGTAAACACGCTACCTAGCCGAGAGAAGAAAGTAAGATATAGGTGGGAGTTTAAATAAAGTATTTACGCCCTTAGAAGACATGTGATTCAATATTCTAACCAATCAAAATCAGAGTTAGGGTATACGACCATATATGGGAATAAAGGGTCTTGACTTCGATACGAAACCCATGAGGACTAATTAACTTACTTATACTCAATAGTTCGTAGGGAGAAGACTTATATCAAAGATTTAATAGGTTCGATACTCGAGAAGGGATCTCAAGTCACGGAACTTAGAAATTCCTGTAAAATTAATCATTCTTGAACTAAAAGTGAGAGTACTCGTGCATTTAGGCATCGAAAGTCAACACCAATTCAACGATGCACAATGTATCAAGTGTATTTTAAGAGCTTATTTCATTAATTAAATAAAATATTTATTTTCATTATTCATGATTGTCTGTTCCCACGCAATTCTCCTTCCGAACCTATAAAGATGAGAATCTCTGCACTCACCCTGAAACAACAGGAACCGACTAGCTACCGAGGTAGGGCATCAACTATTTACAACAATTCACAATAATTAAAACAGTTGGCTTAGTGACTAATTAACAACCGTCCCAACGTACTGACCTAACTACTGGCGGTTGTTCGTAGTAAAATGAACTCTGTGGAATGCTGTACAATTCTGGATAACGAAATGCGCCCTACACTGTGGCGGTTTTATGGCATGGACTCTTGTTACTTCCAGGATGACAATGTTAGGTGCCATGTTTCGGGGGATGCTAAGTGGTGGTATACAGAAAATAATGTTCACCGGTTGGACTGGCCCGCTCAGAGTTGTAATCTTAATCCCATTGAGCACCTTTGGGACGAATTGGACCGGCAAGTGTGATCTCAGCAAATGCAGCCAACTTCCATTGTCCAACTGTGTGGCATATTGCAAGAGGAATGGCGACCCATTCCAGTGGATATTCTACACATAGCAGTGGAGAGCATGCCTAACAGGGTAGCTGCAGTTATAGCAGCCAAAGGTGGAACCACGAGGTTCTAGAGGACAAAACAAAGTGCCAATTACTTTTTAGTAGATAGTGTACATATTCTTCATTCATTTCTTCATCTTTGTTGCATAGAGGACAATTTGGATTCCTGTAAATTCCTATTTTATATAAGTGTTCGGCCAAAGAATCGTGTTCAGTAAGCAGTCTGAATTTTGCTACTGCAGTTTTACATGGAATTAGTGGAATAATATCTGGTTTCTTTACTAAAAATAATATTATGTTTTTTCTAAGCAATTTCCTGAAATACAATTTCGATAACCACTATTTTTTGATAAAGTGATCGTTAACGAAATTTTCGCGGACAATCGTTTATCATGACTATTGACCCCGAGTAACATTTTTAACGGCACATGTATCGATAGGAACTTTTGGGATATTGTTTAGAACCACAAAAGGAAGTTTCATACAAAAATCCTACTTTGCCCTAATTTTTACACAGTGCAATGTCTATATTCTCCGTATTATGACGGTACGCACAGTGAAGAAACATTTTATTGTATACTCAGTTATAAGAACCCGGATTTGTATGCATTATTACGCTATGGAATAGGTACATTAATTTGTAACAAAAACCACATAATATGTACCAAATATGTAATATCAACGTTACAAAGAGGCGTTAAAAATATCTGATTTATTTATTATAATGGCGGAAACATGAATATCGTAATTTTCCCGCGCAATTGCAAGTTTTTAAAATTATTTCATGTAATTAAAAGATGAAAGAAATTATACTAATTGCATACATGAATACAGTTTGCCCATCAGATTATATACAATCCTGAAGTCTGTCATGGCATGAAACACAATGAACATTAATTCATAAAACGAATCAGCAATATTGAAAATGGCTTTAAAATATTCGAATGCCTGGATAGCGCTAAAGTAAAGCTCTAAAATCAAATGCCTTTATTAGTTCTTCAATCAGTTGTAGGCGTTATTGGATTAAACATATTTGCAGTTCTTATAACTTTATGTTAACACCTGAAAATAAGAAGGAATTTGTAATGAATTGATGGTAACATTCACAACATATGTCTCAATGTTTTCAGAATTTTTTTTTGTCGATGAGAAGAAAGTATGTTTAATACTGTTGAAAACAATTATTTGTCATCGTATAAACGTCATTGGAGAATACTTAACCAGATAGATGTCTACATTACATTAAGCATTTGACATAATATGTAAAAATATGTAATTATGTTTAAATATGTAGCATTGGCTGGAATATGTTAACATATGTAATATGAAATATAATTGTCCTTGTAGCCTAATTCGTTAACATTTTAAGTTCTAAAAACTGATACATATCAAGGAAAAAATATATCCATCCATCCATCCATCCATCCATCCATAGTAATTCTGCCCGAGAGCAAGTCTTTCACTACAATCGTAGAATTTCATGCTATGCTCTGCAGCTTTACTAGGAAATTATATGTATGGTAGCTTCCCATTGCTTTGCACAGAAGAAATATATAATTATATATATAAATCCGGACTCTATAATAATAGTAATAATAAGTAATATATTATATAATAAATTATTATTATTATTATTATTATTATATTATTATTATTATTATTATTATTATTCTCAAATACTACTCTTTATGTCAACTTGCTCAGTGATTGTCATGATCATCATCATAATGTCACCAACATTATTTAAAATATACATAGATATTGTATTACAGGAATGGTTAAACAAATGTAAACCAATCGGATTAAAATTAAAAGAGAATAAATACATACATAACTTATTATTTGCAAATGATTAAGTGGTAGTCACTTCAGGATGTGAGGATGGGTAGGAAACTGGAGGAAGAATAATCAAGATGGGGTTTAACAATTAATTATAATAAAACAGAATATATGAGCACAGATCTTTCCAAGGAATGGAACAAAGAGATTAAACCAGTAGAATGTTTTAAATATTTGGGATCAATAATTAAAAAAGATGGATCATGTGAATTTAGACACTGAAAAAAGAATAACAGAGGCAATGAAAATTATTGGCATATTAAATTATATTTTATGGAGTAAGCATATAATCAAGAGGACTAAATCTTAATATATAAAAATTACGTGTCACGTTGTTTGTCCGCGATGGAATCCTAAACTACTGAACCGATTTTAATAAAATATTGCACACTTTGTGCAGTTTGATCCAACTTGAGACTTAGGGAAGTTTATAACTAAATTTATAGTCGCATTATTTTTATTGCAAATTGTTTGTTTATTATTTAACAAAGAATTATAATTATCTGTGAGTTCCACACGATTCTAACAGATGGCCGTGTAAGGTAATTGGTTTATTATTTAACCAGGTGGCTGTGTTTTTTGTTGCAACCGCGAATTTCAATTGAATTGATAATATTGTTTATTTCATAATTTAAGTGTGTTTGTGTTTATTTTATTTTCAAGATATTGATAATAATATTAATTTCTTGTGTAAGTACTAGTTTTAAGTAATCTGGCTGAAAGACAGCAACTTAATTTAAATTTAACTGGACCGAGAAGGGACATTGCATAATATGGCGAATCAGTTCTAGAAACCATGTATGATAAGATATCAAGTGAATTTCCGCAAATTGGTATAGGCCTGTGTGACATAAATCTTACATTTAAGAAGAATGTCAATTTAAAAACATATGAAGGTCCTAAGGAACTGTAAGTAAGTCTGTTAGTTATAATAATATGCCTAATATTACAGAAACAATCTCCATGCCTCAATTAAATGAAAAACAAGATGACTATAATACATCACAAGATGATATTACTATACAGAGACTTCTTGATGATGATCATGCGAATCCAAACTGGCAACAAGTTCGTAGAAAAAAACGAAAGTATAATGAAATCAGCAAGCCTCCTCAAAATATTCCATCAATAAATGTATATAATCCTTATGATACACTTATGGATGATACTGAGAATAAATTCATAAATTCATCTCATTCAACAAAACCACTTCCACATAAACCACCACCCATATTTATACCGGGTGTAGTTAAGGTACCAGAACTAAAAAATTGTGTAAAACAAAAACTTTCTGATTTAGATTTCTCACTTAGTTTACTACAACATAATTTAACGTATATCTTAGCACAGCAACGCGTGGCCGGGACTTCTATATATATATATATATATATATATATATATATATAACAAAGTCGGGTTAGTTACACTATTTATAACTCAAGAACGGCTGGACCGATTTTTATGATCTTTGAATTGTTGGATTTGTTTCCGCCCCGAATAGCAGATAGCTATTAAAACATCGGAAAAATTAACGTAAAAATATTTAAAGGCGATACGACGTTCGCCGGGCCAGCTAGTTATAATACATAACACAATAGTGACGAGTACTTTATTATATGGTGCAGAAACATGGACGTTGAAGCAAACACACAGAAATATATTATTAGTCACAGAAATTGACTTTTTAAGAAGATCGGCAAGAATATAAAAATTGGATGAAGTAAGAAATAAAGAGTAAGAGAAATAATGAAGTAGAAAAGGATATTGTACAAGAGATTGAAGAAATTCAGCTAAGATGATATGGACATATAATGAGAAGAAGGGACACAGAAACAAATAAGTATTGAAATGGATACCTCCTGGAAAAGGGAAACGTAGTAGACTAAAGCCAACATGGATGAAGGGAATTCAAGACAACATGAAGAAGATAAATATGACAGAAGCAAACAGCAAGACTGGGAAGTGTGGAAGAAAAATGTTGTATATTTTGGTTGAGGATACCTGTGAGAATATCAGAAACAATCCTGAAATAATAAAAATAAATGAATAAATATATTCTGTTGTGTAATTGATAGTGCTTTATGAACAAGTTTCAAAATCTGACTCCAACTACACTTTGGCATAAATATCTCCACTCATTTTAAATAAATACTTTGAATTCTTATAATATAAATAACTATTTACTACAATAAGAATGCAATTCTGTAATCAAGGATGAATTAACATAAAATCAAATGTTTCATACCTATCCTCATAATTAATCTTCTAAGTAATTAAGATTAATTATGATTAGATAATATAATTATGAGGAGAGGTATGAAACATATGATTTTATGTTAAATTAAACCTCGTAGTGATTTATTCCTATAAAAGTTCAAGAAAACATTTACTTAAAAATGTATTATCAGGTGAGTTTGTCCATCTCGATCCTGCTGTCGCTGACTGTGTTCTTCCTGCTGCTTGCCGAGATCATCCCTCCTACATCACTAGTTGTGCCGCTGCTTGGCAAGTTTGTGCTCTTCACTATGATCCTCGATACGTTCAGGTAAATTATGTTTATTTACAATTGTGTTCCATTATGTGACAAACAAAATTTTCTAACAATAAATCCAAACTAGACTCGATGCATATGCACCAGCAGATGAAATTGATTTGTATTGTAAGCCCATGTTTTCCCTTTACAGAGATTTAGGCAACTCACCCCCTACAGGGAAGAATTTGAACCATACTTATTTAGTTACACTTGTTTTCGTATAGATGTCATTTTTGAGTGGTCCGTGGTCAGCGTTCCGCCTCATACTGACATCTAGGAAACCAAGGTAGTACTAAGACGGGAAAATTCGGTAAATTTTGTTTAGAGGCTTAAGGATTTTTTACGAGCTTGAAAATCTTCACACTCGGGACCCACGGCTTAAAGTCCCTTCCAGAGGACTTGCTCCTTGGATTTTTCCGTCCTAAAAAATCCATCGACACCGGCCAGGTTTGAACCCGCGACCCTCGGGACCAGAGGCAAGGAGCATAACCACTAGTCCACCGCGGCCGATAAAATGAAATTGATACTATTTTACACGCTTTGTACTATTAGCTTGACCTGTATCTATCTATCTATCTATCTATCTATCTATCTATCTATCTATCTATCTATCTATCTATGTAACTGAATCTTTCATCGCGTTTTTCACCCACTTAAAATAATTGGATCGACTTGAAATTTTGTATACTTGTAAAGGACCCGTGACAATACAATAATTTCATATTTATTTTCTAAAATTCTGACCAGAATCATCACAAAATCAAAAAAAGTGTTTTTGTATCTATGTAACGGAATTTTTGAACCCGATTTTCACCCACTTAGAAACATAGGCTAGACTTGAAACTTTGTATACTTGTAAAGGACCCGTGACAATACAATAATTTCATATTCATTTTCTAAAATCCTGGCCAGAATCATCAGAAAATCAAAAAAAGTGTTTTTGTATTTATGTAACGGAATCTTTGAACATGACTTTCACCCACTTAGAAGCATTGGATCGACTTGCAGCTTTGTATACTTCTAAAGGAGCCGTGACACTACAATAATTTCATATTTTATTTCTAAATTCCTGACCAGAATCATCAGAAAATCAAAAACATTAAAACTGGTATAATAGGTTACGAACTTGTCGACATTTTAGTCAATCGTTGACTGAGATCAGTTGGTAGAGAGGCGGTGAACTAGTGTGTATAATAATTTCAGTAATCCATAGTTCCCTCTGGTTCGAATCCGGCTGGAGAGGATTTTTTTTAGAAGAATAATAATTTTAGCTCATACTACTTCAAAATAATAGGAATTTAAAATATCATTTACAATTCTCTTATTTATTTCTGTAAAAATATTAAAACTCACAAATAAACAATCAATAATTATTTTTTAAAATAAAAAAACCACAACAATCACGCTTTCTTAGAAAACCGCACTTAAAAAAATGAAAAATAATTTTAATTTCCAACACGCTTGGGATAAATTTAAAGTGGTCAACAAAAAAATCTTCTCCAACACATATAGAATAAAACTAGAATTATCAACAAAAAGAAAATAATTTTACCATCAAAAGCTTGGGGTGCCTTTTATGATTTTTACTTGTTCTTCTTAGAGACTTTACTTTTACCAATATCTGTTTATTATCAAATATATTAATTGATATAGAGCACACCACGCTTTTGATGGTAAAATTATTTTCTTTTTGTTGATAATTCTAGTTTTATTCTATATGTGTTGGAGAAGATTTTTTTGTTGACCACTTTAAATTTATCCCAAGCGTGTTGGAAATTAAAATTATTTTTCATTTTTTAAGTTCGGTTTTCTAATAAAGCGTGCTGTTTTAGTTTTTTAAAACTATTATTTATTTACACGCTTTATATTAACTTGACCTGTATCTATCTATCTATATATCTATCTATCTATGTAACGGAATCTTTCAACGCGATTTTCACCCACTTAAAATCATTGGATCGACTTGAAACTTTGTATACTTGTAGAGGACCCGTGACAATACAATAATTTCATATTTATTTTCTAAAATCCTGGCTATAATCATCAGAAAATCAAAAAAAAGTGTTTTTGTATCAATGTAACGGAATCTTTCAACGCGATTTTCATCCACTTAGAAACATTGGATCGACTTGAAACTTTGTATACTTGTAGAGGACCCGTGACAATACAATAATTTCATATTTATGTTCTAAAATCCTGGGCATAATCATCAGAAAATAAAAAAAGTGTTTTTTTAACAATGTAACGGAATCTTTCAACGCGATTTTCACCCACTTAGAAACATTGGATCGACTTGAAACTTTGTATACGTGTAGAGGACCCGTGACAATACAATAATTTCATATTTTCGTTTCTAAAATCCTGGCCAGAATCATCCGAAAATCAAAAAACTGAAAACTGGTATAATAGGATGCGGACTTGTCGAGTTTTTAGCCAATCGTTGTAAGAGCTCAGTTGGTAGAGCAGTGAACTCTTAATGGTATATAATTTCAGTAATCCATACGTCGCAGGTTCAAATCCGGCTGGGAGGGTTTTTTTTATAGATGAGTATTACTTTTAGCTCATACTACAATAGTATCGAATTTAAAGATATTTACATTTTTATCTTATTCTGTAAAATATTAAAACTAAAAAATAAAAAATAAATAATAGTTTTAAAAAACTAAAAGAACACGCTTTATTAGAAAACTAAAAAATTAAAAATAATTTTAATTTCCAATACGCTGGGATAAAATAAAGTGGTCAACAAAAAATTCATCTCCAACACATATAGAATAAAATTAGAGTTATCAACAAAAAGAAAATAATTTTACCATCAAAAGCGTGGGGTGCTTTTTATGATGTTTACATTTTCTTCCTAGAGAGCTTACTTTTACCAATATCTGTTTATTATCAAATATATTAATTGATATAGAGCACCCCACGCTTTTGATGGTAAAATTATTTTCTTTTTGTTGATAACTCTAATTTTATTCTATATGTGTTGGAGATGAATTTTTTGTTGTCCACTTTATTTTATCCCAAGCGTGTTGTAAATTAAAATTATTTTTCATTTTTTAGTTTTCTAATAAAGCGTGTTCTTTTAGTTTTTTAAAACTGTTATTTATTAATCATGCATTGCAGCCAACATACACAGCATGTTAGGAATGCTCTTCACGAACCAAGGAGAAAAACCCCCATTATGAAGTCCGGTATATCACATACATCCTCATATGGGGGCAGAGTTGCTCCATAGCAGGAGTTTCTTAACAATTTAATTTAGTTATGCTTATTTCCCTACAAATGTTAGTGAGTCACATGTGGTCAGCACATCGCCTCAATGAAACATCTAATAAACAACTAAGGTTTTACTCGGATGGGGAACCCAATTAATTTTTGCTCAGAGACACTAATTTAGGCTGGAAGTTCTTTTACGAACCCAAAAATCATGAGACCCACAGCTTAAACTCCTTCCGAGAGGACTTGTTTCTTGGATTTTCCCATCTCCAACATCTATCTGACCCAGGCTGGATTTGAACCTGCAACTCTTGGGACTAGAGGCAACTAGACCATGAGGCCAACTCCAATATTGAAGTTTAAACTTAAAAAGCTAACCAAAATATAAATACTCACTCTGACTTTAAATTTGTCTTAGGTAGAAATTTTATGAAATCTAGTTTGGAAAAAATAAACTTAAAAACTGTATGTTGGCTACAATTTAAACTTAACAGCTAGATATTGCCTGCAATGGAAGTTATTATAGAACATTTGGAAAAGTAATTGGTTGGAAAGCAATATTATAGCTACATTATTAACTAAGTACAATATTTGAGTATTGTAAAAAGATTGGAATAATCATTGTAAAACATTTAAAATATTTTAAAAGTAGTAATAAATAGTTTTAAAAATGAAACTATAAATTTTGAAACATGATCCCTAGATTGTGGGGTGTTTCAATTCCAACCCACTTCACTCTTTATATTTTGTGTTAGACAAAGAATGCCCGATTCTCCTCCTTCTTCTTCTTCTTCTTCTTCTTCTTCATCTTCTTTATCTAGTGTCATGTCCCAATTCCGGGGGTCGAATTATAGACAAAAGCCTTCATGTACCTCAATCATTGTCCTAAGCTGTAATTGAGCAGTTTAATACATGGTCATTTAGTGCAGAGCTGTGGAACTTGTAATGGCTCGAATTCCCATGGGGAAGACATTATTTTTTAATTTTGGCCAGTGTAGGAGTGGTGCAAACCCAGCATCACGAGGAATTAGAGTCCATATAATATACTTATATTTGAGTAATTATAGCAGCTCATGGTTGAGAAAACCACCTATAGCAGCTGATGACATGTCATCTCTGTTTTGCGCCATAGCTAAGTGGTTAAGGCAAGATGCCTTGGTGCAGAGCTACGGGATTTACGATGGTTCGGGTCTTCATGGGGGAAGAAATTTTATTGTGGATTATTCGGCCAGTGTAGGACTGGTGTCCACCCATCATCGTGAGGAATTTGGGTAGCAACAAGAAATAGTGACTCAGGTTGAGAAAACCAGCTGGGGGACTTGACATACTGACCACATGTCAGCCTTACACTGACTGGATGATCGTCAACCTTTGTTATTAACACATGTTAATATGAGACAGCAGCTGGCTGGTAGACCAAGGACCTTCTTGGCTGTTGCGCTATGGAGTTTTTTATGTTAGTCATTCTATGCCCGCTCACATTTTATTTATATGCTTCTTAACTTGTTTTTTGACTGGTAGAGCCAATGCCAAGGACCTACTATACTCGGAAAATAAGAACAACGCTCATTCATGAATAAATATATGTTATCAAAATGCAATAACATTATTCTTAATAATTATATATAAATTAATTAATGTATAATGCTATTGTGTTATTATTTAATTGTAATATTACTGTGTTTTCTTATGTAATTGCAATGTTATGGTTTTTTTTAGTGTATAGTGCTATTGTGTTATTATTTAATTGTAATATTACTGTGTTTTCTTTATGTAATTGTAATGTTATTGCTTTTTTTAGTGTATAATGCTATTGTGTTATTATTTAATTGTAATATTATTGCGCTTTCTTTATGTAATGTAATGTTACTGCTTTTTTTGTTGTTTATTTTTCTTCACACTAGTAGCAATTATTACTTTATTGTAACGGACTGTCAACAGCACGTACGGCTTACTGCCCGTGCGACCCATATTTGTAAATAATATTGTAAATATCTTACTTTTGTCTAATAAAGTCCTACTACTACTACTACTACTAAATACCAGATGTCTACGGAGCAAAGCAATAAAGCAGCCCTTGCATCCGCTCCCTTCATTTAAAATGCTGGCGCGTCATTGATTGCGTTGCACGTGTCTGGCGGGGAATCCCACGTCAGCTTATTCATGATATTACAAGTTCTTGTTTTTTTCCCCCTCAGTATCAGTTCAGTTCTCAAGTATTGATGAAGCATTTTGTTCAATAAAATTAAATAAGTGTTATATATTGAGTGTACGGTAGTGAATGTGCTGTATTTAGCAGGCGTGTGCAGACATTTTTTAATAAGTGCAGTATCCCATTCTGAAAAGATGTCCGATAATTCTATGTCAGGTCCTTCCGGAATGTCTCCAGTGAAGAAAGCGAATAAATATAGAACGACAAATTAAAGGTACATTTCATATTATTATTATTATTATTATTTATTTTATTATTATTATTATTATTATTATTATTATTATTTATTATTATTATTATTATTATTATTATTATTATTATTATTATTTATTATTATTATTATTATATTATTATTAGGCTTTGGAGGTTTGGCACGGGAAGACGGCAGCAGCTGTAAAAACCCGAAGATAGAGAGAGAGAGAGAGAGAGATTTATTATTATTATTATTATTATATTATTATTATTATTATTATTATTATTATTATTATTATTATTATTATTATTATTATTATTATTCAATTCTGGAAATGCGTGCTATTATGAATTACAGAGACTTTTGATGTCCCAACTCCTTTCAAAAACGTTAAACTGAAAATATATAAAACTACTATTCTACCAGTTATATTATATGGGTGCGAAACATGGACTCTTACTTTAAGGGAGGAAAGGACATTGCGAGTATTTAAGAATAAAGTTCTTAGGAAAATTTTTGGACCAAAGAGGGATGAACAGACAGGTGAATGGAGAAGACTACATAACAATGAACTACATGGTCTTTATAGGAAGCCAGATATAATAAGAACAGTCAAGTCTCGTAGACTGCGTTGGGCAGGACATGTTGCGCGTATGGGGAATGAAAGATGTGCATGGAAACTTCTTGTAGGAAAGCCAGAAGGAAAACGCCCAGTTGGTAGACCAAGAATGAGGTGGGAGAACAACATTAACTATGATTTGAGGGAAGTAGATTATACAGGGAATGATTGGAAAGCATTAGCTCAGGATAGGGCTGGATGGAGAGCTTATGTCCGCACGACATGAACCTACGGGTTCGATAGTGCCAGTGAGTAAGTAAGTAATTATTATTATTATTATTATTATTATTATTATTATTATTATTATTATTATTATATTATTATTATTATTATCATCATTATTTATTATTTGTATTATTATTATTATTATTAGTAGTAGTAGTAGTAGTATCTATTAATATTTATTATTATTATTATTTATTATTATTATTATTTTAATTGCGGATGAGTCCATGTAGGATACGCAAAGTACTTAGAGGCGTTTCCTTGGAGCCCAAATTTCTTTCATTCTTTTGCTATGAACTTGTTTTCTCTCATCTGTCCAAGTTGTTTCCAGTTTCTTTCTTCGGTTTGTCCTCTTGGTCAACTTGCCACTTATTCACCTTAATTCTAAATATATCTCTGTTTGGGATATCTTCTTTAGTAATTCCTGCCAATTTTAAGTCCTTTTTGACTTCATCAATCCACTTCTGTTTTCGTAGAATTCCATTATCTGTTTTGTAAGCCTGTTTGAGTTCATTCGTTTAATATGGCCATTAAATTTTAACCTTCGTTTTCTAATATCACTATGAATGTCTGTATATATTACACGCTTTATATTAGCTTGACCTGTATCTATCTATCTATGTAACTGAATCTTTCAACGCGTTTTTCACCCACTCAAAATAATTGGATCGACTTGAAATTTTGTATACTTGTAAAGGACCCGTGACAATACAATAATTTCATATTCATTTTCTAAAATCCTGGCCAGAATCATCAGAAAATCAAAAAAAGTGTCTTTGTATTTATGTAACGGAATTTTTGAACACGATTTTCACCCACTTAGAGACATTGGATCGACTTGAGACTTTGTATACTTGTAAAGAACCCGTGACAATACAATAATTTCATATTTATTTTCTAAAATCCTGGCCAAAATCATCAGAAAATCAAAAAAGTGTCTTTGTATTTATGTAACGGAATCTTTGAACACGATTTTCACCCACTTAGAGACATTGGATCGACTTGAAACTTTGTATACTTGTAAAGGACCCGTGACACTACAATAACTTCATATGTTATTTCTAAACTCCTGGTCGGAACAGAAAATCAAAAAAATTAAAACTGGTAAAATAGGTTACGGACTTGTCGACTTTTTAGTCAATCGTTGTAAGAGCTCAGTTGCTAGAGCGGTGAACTAGTGGTACACAATTTTAATCCATAGGTCGCTGGTTCGAATCCGGCTGTGGAGGATTTTTTTAGAAGGGTAATGCCTTTAGCTCATACTACAATAGTATGAAATTTAAAGATATTTACATTCTTATCTTATTCTGTAAAATATTAAAACTAAAAAATAAGAAAATAAACAATAGTTTTTAAAAACTAAAACAGCACGCTTTATTAGAAAACCGAACTCAAAAATGAAAAATAATTTTAATTTCCAACACGCTTGGGATACATTTAAGTGGTCAACAAAAAATCATCTCCAACACATATAGAATAAAACTAGAATTATCAACAAAAAGAAAATAATTTTACCATCAAAAGCGTGGGGTGCATTTTATGATTTTTACATGTTCTTCTTAGAGACTTTACTTTTACCATTATCTGTTTATTATCAAATATATTAATTTATATAAAGCACCCCACGCTTTTGATGGTACAATTATTTTCTTTTTGTTGATCATTCTAGTTTTATTCTATATGTGTTGGAGATGATTTTTTTGTTGACCACTTTAAATTTATCCGAAGTGTGTTGGAAATTAAAATTATTTTTCATTTTTGAGTTCGGTTTTCTAATAAAGCGTGCTGTTTTAGTTTTTTTAAAACTATTATTTATTTTTATTTCCTTTTTACTTCTGAGTCTAAATGCTTGATCTATGACTTGTAGAACCAAAAATTTTCTTATAATTTTGCATTCTTTTTTCACTCTATTTTCGATATCTTTTTTTTCTGTTCAAAATTAATGTTTCTGCTCCATAGAGGCACTCTGGTTTAATTACAGTGTTATGGTGTCGTAATTTTGTATGTAAAGATATGCATTTTTTATTATAAGTGTTGTGAGTAAGCCGAAATGCTGTTTCCATTTTTTTGGCATCTACTTTTATTGGCTTTGGTTTCAATTCCATTTTCCTGAATTATTTCACCAAGATATTTAAATTGTGAAACTCGTTTAATTTTTCCATATTTTATTTCATGGGGGTTTGGTTCTGAATTCAGTAAGGGCTAGACTTAACCTCATGTAAGACACTAGGATGGGGATCCTCAACCCCGACACGGCGCGTCCCAATGGCTGATAGGGGAAGTTCCTGTAGATATACAGGACAGGTACGAATAAGGCCTTGCCAAATAAGCACCCGCGGATCAACTGAGGGGTCAACGGCTTCGACGGCGGAAGAGAATTTTTCCCAACGGCAGAGAGGGTGGATGAACCGGTTCTGGAACTAACCACTCCAGTCCTATGAAACTGGATTTCGGTCCAAACGTTATGGTAACTAAATATTATTATTATTATTATTATTATTAATTTCATTAATGTGTCAGTATTGCATTTCATTGTTGATAAACGAATATGTTCAGAAACCATTATTGCATGTCAACATATACGTAAGATTTATCCGCTTGTGAAACATGCTTCTTCGCCGTTACAGCCACTGTTTACATCCGCTCCGTAGACATCTGGAACCGACTTTAGGTTTATTACATCATGGAGGAAGAGAATGAGAAATAATGAAACTTGTATTCATCACATTTCTAATTATATTCTGCAAAAGTAATTCAATTGTTTTTTCTTTTAAATTACAATATCCAAATACGCTTTACAATTTCCTATAATTTGTTATTTGTGTTTCAGCATTTGTGTGACAGTAGTGGTCCTCAATGTTCATTTCCGTTCACCCCAGACTCACACGATGGCGCCCTGGGTTCGACGAGTGTTCATTCATATACTTCCTCGTCTTCTCGTAATGAGACGACCGCAATACCAAATAGACAAACGAAGGTACATATATATTACTACAATTATGGTTTGTCTTACAATTTACTCGTATAATCTAACATGTATCTGTTATAGTGTGGTAAAACCCTAAAATATCTTGAATATTTTGAAATTCAGCAAGAGACAATGGTAAATGTGAGGATTTACCGATGCAAGCTGATAAAGGTGGAACATGGAATCCAGAGGTAAGTCTGCACTTAAGTACTACTAACGTATAGTTTTATAATATGATACAAAGGAAGCCAACCTAAGAACCCAAAACTACGAAAGGTAACAATCACATTAACAATGTGGTAGTCTGAATAATTGCTGACTATAATCGTAGGTAGTTTAGATCCTTAGGTTAGCTTCAGTTGAATTATATTATGACATTATAGCTTAGGAGTGCTTGAGTGCAGGGTTACCAGCTCGCATCGGTAAATACTGAGATTTGCCAACATCTCTTGGTAAAAGTTCAAAATATATACACCTATAAGGAAGGAACAGATTACATTGGAGTAGGTTAGCTTACAAACTACATGCTGTTAGGTTGCAGGCAGTGGCGATTCGTGAAATGAGTAGTGGGTAGATCACAGTTATTTAAGTTAAAGGTTCAAATAGTCAAAATAACAAACAATCAAATATATAGAATATATACAGCGTGTATAAAAAACGAATGGCGCAAACTTACATGGTTGAAAGTACACGGTAATAGAAGCAACAATGTCCCAGTAAACATGGGTCCGCAAACGAGCCGTTTGCGAGATTATTACGAGTGTAGTTACAAGCGGCCACTGACGTCATTGTTTGTGTCATCGTGCGGTTTACTCCTTGCGCACTTGAAGCCGTCCTATGTTTCTTTGTTTACAAAACTGAACATTGCCGAGAGGGTGGAGTTGTATACAAAGAAACCATCACGCAGAACTGTACAGGACGTATACAGTACACGTTCTCAAAAGGTAGCAAGTTCCTCGTCCGCTGAGAAGTGCCACTTGTGTTGTGTTGTAGTTACAATGGAACCTTACAGTAACGAAGAGTATGCGGATATGCATTTCATGTACGGTAGGGCTAATGGCAATGCACGGGAGACTTCACGCTTGTACCAAGAAACATATCCTGATCGAAGACACCCCGATAGTTGTACATTTACGAGGGTCCATCAGCGCCTGAGAGAAAATAGGGGTTTTGCACATGGCAGAGCAGTAGGTAGGCCTGCTCGCATTAAGCCTGAGGTTGAGGATACGGTGTTGGAAGCAGTACAGCTCTCTCCAGGAATCTCGACGAGAAGAATTGCCACATAAGTGCCTGTACTAAGCCACAATAGTGTATGGAGAATTTTAGAGCGCAATTTACTGTACCCTTACCTCCTCCAATGAGTTCAATGTCTCAATGATGCGGACTTTGTTCCTAGAGTGATGTTTTGTCAGTGGATGCAACAACAGACTGTAGTCAACCCTCCTTTCGCATGTAACATTTTATTTACAGACGAAGCAGGATTCACACGCGATGGTTTTTTTTAATTATCATAATACACATTTTTAGTGTGAAATAAACCCACATGCTGTTCATGAGTCACCACATCAGCACCGTTTCTCACTGAATGTGTGGTTAGGGATACTAGGTGATCATCTCATTGGGCCACACATTCTTCCACGAAAACTTAATGGACGGAGGTACCTTAGGTTTCTGCGGCGTCATCTTCCAGGATTGCTTGAGGATGTTCCCCTTCAGCAATGTCGGAGTTTGTGGTACATGCATGATGGAGCTCCGGCACATTTTGCTGCTGCTGTGAGACAGCATCTAACGTGCAGATACGGCCCAAGATGGATAGGTCGAGGCGGATCTGTACCTTGGCCTCTTAGATCACCTGATCTAAATCCTTTGGATGTTTGTGTCTGGGGTCACCTGAAAAGCGAAGTATACAACACACCCGTTAACACGTTTGAAGAACTGGAGCAAAGAGTTGTACATGCTTGTCAAGAATTTAGAAATGATCCAGGAGTTTTCGAAAGAATTCGACATTCATTGCAGAGACGAGCACAGTATTGCATCCAGATGGAAGGAAGACACTTCGAACACCTCCTTTAACAGGTAACCCATAAGTGAAATGAACTGTGAAATGTGAATTAAATTAAATGAAAAATTAATAGTAAAGTCTAAATTCAAATTAATTTGTACTAACAAGGAGGATGTTTACAATGATGTCAGTGGCAGCTTGTAACCAATACATTGGTAATTATCTCGCAAATGGCTCGTTTGCGGACCCATGTTTATTGGGACATTGTTTCTTCTATTATCGTGTACGTTCAACCATGTAAGTTTGCACCATACTTTTTTATACACCCTGTATGAATAACACTGACAAACTTTCAGGTATTGAGATATGCAACTTATAGTCTAGAAGTTCAAATTTGAAAGTTATAATAATAAATGTGTTAGGAGCCAGTACGCCACTGACAATATTTCGAAGATTTCGTTGACAAGCTGTTACTTAGTGTAGCCTTCTTTTGCAGGTTGATTTCTTGAGACCATCTAGCTAAGTGGTAACGTGCCAGATATAAAATAACATTCGTTAGGAATGTGTATTCAAGGTTCAGACACGTTGACCTTTTTTTTTATTTTTTTATATTCTTACTTTCTTGTGCAAGATGTTTGGAAATTTAGTACAAAATACTGTAGAATTTATTTTAGTATGATACAGAAAAGTAACAAATGACAATATTCTGTACTAGTGTAAAATAAGGAATACTGTACAGCACACTAGGTACCCTAACTACAATAAGTATTCGTAAGTGGAAATCGCATGGTTCAGACGGTCGAAATAACCAGGCTATTTTATGCATTAGCGTAACCATTACTTTAGGTTGAAGTAATACTGTATGGATGTAGCATCAAGTCTTATGACGCGAAAGTTTAGCACAAACATGAAGGAAAGCCATAACAAAATTAATAAATAATTAAATTAATTGATAATTAAATTAAGGTCTACTATTGTTTGACTTGCCAGTGGACAAATAGTAAAGCAAATCAAATTCGTACTCATATTTTATTTTAAAGTAAAGATGTTAAAATTCAGGATTATTATTATTATTATTATTATTATTATTATTATTATTATTATTATTATTATAAATGAAAACCAACTTGTTATATTATATTACAGTACATTTACTAAAGGAGGCATAGTTGAAGTATACAGAAAAATAAAATCTGTTTATTCATGTTTGCTTCAAAAACACGATCATAGGTACTGTTCAAAATGTTTCCCTTGAAGGAGTAAACACAAATTACATCTGCGCAGAAATGATGCTCACACTTCTTCAAAGATACCTGGAGTATTTCTGATTTCGTCACAAGCAGCCTAAATTATCGCGAGTAACTCCTCATCTGAGTCGACTGGAGTCTGATACTTGAGGCTCTTAAGGTGTTCGCATAGGAAGAAATCTGGAGGCGTGAGATCAGTGAACGTGGAGGCCACGCTACAGAACCGCCGCGACGAATCCAACGTCCAGGGAAGACATTTTCCAGATGGTCCCCTATATTCCTGTGAAAGTGAGAAGGTGATCCTACAAGTTTCACAGCAGTAGTGAAACAGACTGGTATCAGCCGTTAGTATCACGGGCACGCGCATGAGCAGTTGGTTTAAATGTACAGTATTAAAAAAAATATACCTATGCTTTTCGTGTAAACAAATCACGCAACCAGTTTAATTAAAAGCAAGTAGTAGTGCTTAAACAGAATATCAGAAAGTAAATTAAGTAAATACAAAAGCAATATCCTTCTGTGAATAAAAATACAAATTAAATAAAAGTACAACAAAAAAAACGAAAAGAGAGAATTCAACCCGGCATTACAATATTCAGTGTTAAGCATGTTATCCACCCAGCTATTATTGAGAACGGCGTTTGAACTACCAGACATCTAATACATACGATTGTATGACAGAATACGAAATACAGACTGTCAGTGGCGCACTGGCTCTTGCCGAAAGTCGAAATTCCCATAATAACTTCATGGCTCAAAATTTTGAAAATGCTGCTATATGTGCAATTAAAACTAGGGTTATCCTACTATTGGAGCAGAACTGAAGTATTCCTAAGACAAAACATATTCATAGTTTGCTTCATTCTTGATCAATGAGTACATTAACATAGCTTATTAAACAGGAAACAAATTAAACAACATAATATACCCGGGTGCGGCAGCATAACTTCCTTTTTTAAAATGTGCGCCATTTAGTCGGTTGATGTCGTAGCGGAGCGCTAGTGGTCTCGTTCGAGAGGGGGGACTATAAAGTTTTGTCCTGACACAGTTCAGTCGCCATCATGCGTTGGAACAGTGAGGAGCGTGCGTTTGCCATTGAGGCCTACTTTTCGAGCGGATGTTCTGTGATCGCAACCCGGCGCGCCTTTCGGAATAGCTTTAAATTAGTCCCGGACCGGAAATCAATTGTTACGTGGGTCACTACGTTCAGACAAACTGCAAGTGCGACAAGACGAAGAACTGGAGTCCCTCGGCCGATTAGATCACCTGAGAACATTGAGGTAGTGAGAGCTTCAATGTTGCGATCACCACGGCGTTCTGCGCGCAAACATGCGTCTGCCCTTGGACTTTCCGATCTTTTGTAAGGAGAATACTTCATGATGATCTTCATTTCCATCCATACAAGATGGCAATTGTGCAGGAACTTTCTGAACGTGACTTCAATTCTCGGAGGAACGCGTGTGAGGTTCTTCTGGAAGTCATTCCTGAGGACGCTATTGTTTTTTTTAGTGATGAAGCCCATTTTCATTTGTGTGGATCCGTCAACAAACAAAACATGCGCTACTGGGCTGACACCAATCCTCGACAATTGCATCAAAGGCCTTTGCATTCACCTAAAGTCACAGTGTGGTGTGCAATTTCCTCAAGTGGAATTATTGGTCCCTGGTTCTTTGAGGAAAATGAAGTCACAGTGACAGTGAATTCGGACCGGTATGTAAACATGTTACAGGATTTTTTTTCCCCACGGCTAGATGAGTTGGACTTAGGGGACACTTGGTTCCAACAAGACGGTGCAACGGCACACACTTCAAGAGCATCGATGACTGTTTTGAGGGAACACTTCCCAGAGCGCCTTATCTCAATTGGGGGCGATTTGAAGTGGCCGGCCCGCTCTCCCGATTTGACCCCTTGTGATTTTTTTCTATGGGGTTATTTGAAATCCCGTGTTTATGTGAACCGTCCAAGGACCCTACAAGATTTGAAGACCAACATCCAGGAAGAAATTGCCAACATAACGCCTGCTATGCTGGCAGGAGTCATGACAAACGCCAGAAATCGGTTTACTCAGTGTATGGAGAATGGGGGACGTCACCTACCTGATTTGATCTTCAAAACTGAGTAAAACAAAACTTTATGTATGTGCCTATATTATAAAAAACGAATAAAAATTTTCTGATTCATACAATGCATTTTATTAAGTTTTAAAAAAAGGAAGTTATGCTGCCGCACCCTGTACAATGGCATAGAAGAACACAACAAATTCAACAACAAGGGAGTCTACAAACTAATGTGTAAAGATTGTAATAAATTTGATATTGGCAGGACAAGCATACATTTCAATACAAGATATAAAGAACACCTAAAATATTTCATACACGTGAGTGATAAATCAAGCTATGCTAAACATCTCATTAACGCAGGTCATCGAATGAACACAGTCGAAAACACTCTCACGATAATCCACCGAGAAAACATTCCAGCTAGGCAAAATATATTTGAAGACCTCGAAATTATAAAAGAAACAAACAACACCTCACTTCTTAATGAGAACGCACCCCAGTCAAACCCATTAAACGACATCGTCAAGAACAAGTCAGTTGCTGCTACAAACAGTTGGAGTGTACATCATCGTACATACCAACAACAAGTAACAGAAGCTCAACCTGCAGAAGATGGAATATAACTTCCTAAAGCGCTCCAGTTAATTGTATATAAAATATTTCAACAAAGTTGAGGACGACGGCACCTACCAACAGGTACAATTTAAATTTTTAACTTTCATCATACGAACGTCCAGTTAAAAAAAAAGTCATGTAACTTCAAAATTTGGGTTCACACACCCCAAGTTCCTTATATAAAATTGTTCGTCTCCTCTACAATACCTGAGAGTTAGTCGGTGTTATTCATTAACACTCTGTATATATATAACAAAGATACCTGCAAAATTAATGTGTGTAACTTATATCAGGTCTATTCTCCATCACTTCATTGTCCAGATGGTTTTTATAAAATCCGTGTTCCCTAACTTTTAACGATGTTTCAAATCGTCACACCAGTCTTTGTCCACAATGAATCATCACCCCCAAGCAGAACACACAAAAAAATGTTTTAATTGAAGTGAGTTAGAATTTTATTAACTCACTTCATATTTGTAGATTTCTTCAGGCCATGGTTTTGACACTCTACGTGTCATTGTCAAATTATTTCTAACTGTTAAATCAGTGATTGGCGATCTTGTACGTTGATTTCTGCTCCCTTTGTTGCCTGAACGACGAACTTCCAAATCCATTTTTTTTTTCATTTTCCCTGGAAATTTCAAAATACATTATTTTCTCTCTATTCTTGTGGATGACCAATTTACTAAAATCGTTAGATAAATCTAAATAACTCACAATTTGGGAGAAAATTAACATCACAAGAATAGAGAGAAAATAATGAATTTTGAAATTCCCAGGGGGAAAAAAAATTAATAGTGAGTGGAGAACATATTTTAATCGACTCACCTCATACCGACGGTTTCAAAGAAGTTTGAAAATGTATGAGGTGAGTCGATTGAAATATGTTCTCCACTCACTATTAATGATATAACCCCATAGTGTTTACTTCCCAATATTAATTTAAATATAAAAAAATATTTGGAAGTTAATTGTTTAGTCAACAAAGGGAGCAGAGATAAATCTACAAGATCGCCAACCTCCGATTCAACAGTTAGAAAGAATTGACAAATGACACGTAGAGTATCAAAACCATGGTCTGCAAAGAAATCTACAAATATGAGGTGAGTCACTCAAATTATAGCTCATTTAAATTAAAATAAACTTTATAGTGTAACTTACTTTAAATATTAAAATTAAACCTCATAGTGATTTCTTCCTATAAAAGTTCAATTAAATTAATTCCTATGAAACGTTGGAGGGAAAATTTTCTATAGGATCGTAACAGGCCTTGGCCTAATACTTGGAAGGAAGAAGAAGAAGAAGATTTACTCAATAACTGCAAATCCTCTCACATTTTCGAATAGCAACCTGTTGAAGAGACATGCATAAGATCTATTTTATCACTAGTCATATATTTTATACACATATCTCGCATTGGTAGAGATCCGTGAAATTCGCGAGTCGCGATAACGCGAAATGTTCTAATTTTCTCATTTTCTTGTACCATTCCTTAACTCCACTTCCCATAACCTCAAGAAAAGCATTTATGAATCACGAAATAATGCAAAATCCTATGTTAACGCGAAATAACACCGAAATTAAAAGTTTTCGACGAATTCCGGAGATTTTTTGTTCTATTCACCAAATTTGTATAATGCAGTTTTAAACACTGTTTTCGAATTCCGTCTTCTTTTTAATTGCCATATCTGCTTCCTCCATGCACTTTTGCAAAGGGAAATGATTGCAACACAGTTCACAACATAGAGGTAATATTTTCTGTCCTTCTCATGCTCAAGTATGGTCTCTCCATAGATTTTAAGTTCTATGGCCAATGTGAATTCCAAGAAATACAAATTATATTAAGGTGTAAGATAAGTTACGAAGCTGAAAAAATAATTGCGGAAGACCCTTCAAAATTGGTATTTGCAGCAGATGGTAAATTATTTGACCCCAGGACACTTAGTAATCAAATTCTAAGTGCTGACAATTCCATGGTGGAATTGACTAAATTGTCATATGCAAGTGCCATTGAATCTTCTAAATTCTACGAAGGCTATGTTGTTCTCCAAGGCCTCATAAAAGAAGAGTTGAAACGACCAGAGTGTACCCATGTAGACATTTGCAAAATGATTTGCTCTTTGAGGGAAGAGTATACCGAGTTTGTCAAGATACCTCTTGAAGCTGTCTGGTATCGAACTTCAAATGTGGATTCAGAAAGATCTATTTCTCAGTGTGGTGTCGTGGTGAGCGATAGAAGGCGGATATTGAAACCTGAGAATGCAGAGATACTCACCATGGTTGCTTTTTCTTGAAAGGTAAATTTTGCTTACAAATTAGTGACTACGATTAAAATGTTATGCATTTTAGTGTATTAAAATTGATATCAATTGTACAAGCTAAACGTAGACCTTAAACTATTGGATATACCATTCTTATTGGGTTTAATATACTAAACTAGGATTAAAAGACTCAAATTTACATTTTTTTAGAATAATGCCACAAAATTCCCAATAACATCGAAGTCTTGAAATTTTAAAATGAATTTTCCCTAAAAATAAAACCACGTTTACGGATCTCTACGTATTGGTTGTCCTAACAGCTTAGCCCTAATTCTGTCTTCACAACATAATGACATATTTTATAATTATTTAATTTAATTTATCACGAACACTTTCACATCGACAAAACTCTCAGTAAGAAGTTAATACCACAGATAGAAAAATGTTACTGAAGTTACTGGTGATGCAAATTGTTTCAGAAGTTTTAGGAACAGTCTTTTATAACAAAAATAACTGAGTGTCGGTTGTTTCTTATTAGCATAATGTCTCAGAAACTTGCACACCCATTGATGAGTAACTTAGTACAGTCCCTAAACAATGGGGTGTCTTGAAGCCTGAGGGGGTGAGTGAACTCCTGCCTACATTGCTTATTACATTAGAATGTAATCTTCTACTTTAGTAATGATGTGAATATGTAATTGAATTAATAACATTTCTGAAGATTGATATTAGTGTTACGTTTTTACAGTCTTGCAGGAACATCTGCAAGGATAATGGTTCGTACATGTAATGGTTTGGAACTGCGAGATCCGACGCTCCTGGCTGAATCATCTGCTTCTGAACTTGTGGAATCAACGCACACCACAGAGCTTTTCCCACTCTGGACTCACATGATGAGTTTGGTACCAGGTATAGTATCTTCTCTTTTCAATTTCTTCCATTCTCTATCTTCCCATCTTTCTTTCACTGCTACACTGCCTCTAATTCAACCGAGGAAGTTATTACTGCAGCCACTGATTCTTCGGCCTTGACGTTTTCACGACAGTGTTGCCGATATGGATATTCAGTGGGAGTGGCCGCTTTATGTATGCGGTTAGCAGACATACAGCTGAAAACATCTCAGCAATTTCGAACCTTACCAGCGCACTATACCTGCGTCAAGAGCAGTGATTGGTCGTGGCTGACATCTACTCCCTATACAATCATATCCTTATTGGCAGTAGAGGGCGAATGCTCCCTTTACTCCTCGCATAACCTAAACTTCAAAGCCGGAGATATGACTGCTCGGGTATACAGACCTTATGGGCTATGCCAGTCTCCCACTATCTACAGAGGGTAGATGTTGCCAAACTCATAATAACGTTATTTGTTTGTTAAGAAGGGGTGGGGCGACAAGGTTAGCAGTACTTTTTCCAAATCTATGTACTATACATTTAAAAAACATAGTTTTTCTTTTACGGCATGCAAACTAGTTTTATAGTAAATATGACAGTCGACACTTTCACACAGGATAGTACAGATCCGCAAGAGTTCAGTGACAAGTGGTAACTGTGTTTTTTTCTTTAAGAGGGGGTGGCTTGGACGGCTACAACTTACAACTATGTACCTGCTGTGTCACAATATTCAGTTTTATATAAGGATTTCTCTCAAGAAAATACATATAAAATGGCAACCCAGTTCCCTATTCCAAACACACAGTAACTTCCTGGGTTGAATCTGACTGTAGCTTAGGTGGTAGCACATCTGCTTTGTTTCTAGCAGATTCGGATTTGATACCAGGTGGAGTTGGAAATTTCGGGATTGTTAGGGAAATTATGCACTAGCATGGTTTTAAAAAAAATGACAAATTACTGTTCTGGAATGTAATTAGCAACCTATATAGCAGCCGGCTGGTAGGCTAAGGGCCTTCTAGGTCTGTTGCACCATGGAAAAAAAAAATATATATATATAGAAAAACTCTGAGGAGAATATATGGCCCCATTCAGGAAAGAGGATAACGGCGAATGCACTATAATGAAGAATTATATTATATTTGAAGAGAAAAATTTTCGCCTAGACCGGGACTCGAACCCGGGACCCTTGGCTTTCCGGGCCATTTATTTTTCTTATCATGTCATATATATATATATATATATATATATATATATATATATATATAGAGAGAGAGAAGGAGAGAGAGAGAGAGAGAGAGAGTTCTTGTTCAGAAAAAAAGTATGAGAAGTGCAAAAATTAATTAAAATTTGATAAAAAATGATCTAAAGTTCATTATAAAACAATATGTAACATTTAAAGATAGATATAAAAATTATATTGTTTGTATAAGTCACCAGACATTGTTACAGACATTAAAATAGCTAGATTGAGATGGGCAGGACATATCCAGAGAATGTATAATAGTGAAACAGTTAAAAAAATAATGATGGAGGATCGAGTTGAAATAAAAACTTAGGAAAGACCTAAAGCTAGATGGATGGATGGATGGATGGATGGATGGATGGAGTTTTGAAAGATGTCCAAAGACTTAAAATTCGAAATTGGCGGACAGTCGCCAGGGATAGAGAGGTCTGGAGGAGAATGTTTAGGGAGGCAATGACTCGGCTCGGGTTGTTATGCCAAACATGATGGTGATGTATATATATATATATATATATATATATATATATATATATGGAGAATACAATGTATATATAGGAAAAATAAATGTTTGAATTGGAATCGCCTGGTGGTGTAATGGATAACACGCTGGGACACCTACCCAGAGATCCGGGTTCGAATCCCGTTCAGGCATTTATTTTTCTTATCATGTCATATATATATATATATATATATATATATATATATATATATATATAATATATAGAGAGAGAGAGAGAGAGAGAGAGAGAGAGAGAGAGAGAGAGAGGAGAGAGAGAGTTCTTGGTCAGAAAAAAAAGTATGAGAAGTGCAAAATTAATTAAAATTTGATAAAAAATGATCTAAAGTTCATTATAAAACAATATGTAACATTTAAAGATAGATATAAGAATCAAATGAATTGTGAATTCCTTATCTCGTACATCTGTGTTTTTTAACACAGAACTGCAGTATTAACACAGAACTGCCATCTGGTGTACTTTCAAAGAACTTTGTAATCAAATTTGGTTCATCTGGAAATTCAAAGTTCATGGTTCTAGTATTTTTTTTAACGTATATCTTTTCACAAACTGTTAATTTAATCCAAAGGTTTAGATGTTTCAAAAGTTTTGCTTCTTTTTCAAATCTATGATTCTTTAATAAACTGTGTGCTGCTATTGCTGATTTTTCAATTTCACCATTTTTTATGTTTCTAAAGAGTTCTTTTTTTGTGAGTGTCTAAATTCTTTTTGTTTTTCCTATATATATTTTATTGCAATCTTTGCAATTAATTTGATAAATTCTAGTTTTTTTATTGTCTGGTGTGTAAACTTTTATTAGTTAACAGAAGATTACCTAAGCTGAATTTGTTAATCAGAGGTAATGTTATATTAATTTTTTTAATCATTTGAAAATTTGTTATGAACTTCTGGATGGTAAGTAAATTTCTTGAATATTTCATCTTTAATGATGTTTTTATTATTAATTTAACATTTCTCAATGAAAGATAAATTAAATTTGAAGAGAAAAAATTTCGCCTAGACCGGGACTCGAACCCGGGACCCTTGGCTTTCCGGGCCAAGTGCTCTACCAAACTGAGCTACCGAGGCGAGTTACGATCTAGACGCAAATTTTTCTCTTATATACGTTGTAATTCCCTATCGCCAAATGCTTTTGAAACCATTGTTTCTATCTTTGCAAATGGCGGCTTCTTAGTTAAGAAGACATTTATTGGAAATTTAACATTACTTTAAAAGCCAGTAAGGCCTCTAATGATGTTTTTATTATTAATTTAACATTTCTCAATGAAAGATAAATTAAATTTGAAGAGAAAAATTTTTTTTTATTTCATCTGTAATTACAAAGTTCTTGAAAAGTACACCAGATGGCAGTTTAGAAAATTACCAGCATAATGAAAAATTGACAGTTGTGAAAAGAGCGACGAAGTGGGAAATTATATGTTTCCCAATGCTGCAGTTTTGTGTTAAAAACATAGATGTATGAAGTAAGAAGAATTCACGATTAATTTGATTCTTATTAAGAAAACCTCATAATGTAAAAATTTGAAACTTTATTATATGAAAGATAGCTATGATTCAGAGGGAAAAAAAGAATTGCAGACCTGTCATATTGCTTACTTGGGATCATTGCCTTCAATGTCCTGCAGCATCCACACGATAAATTTTGTAACATAAACTAAATACAGCTAACATACCCAAATCCTAATCTAATATATGCAAATGTCCACAATGTTAATAGTAATTTTTCTTTTAATTTTTTAACCCCATTATGCTTTATATTAAGTTATTGATTTGTTCAGTCAATTTTTATCATTATTTTTATCTTTATGTTAATATACCCTTATTATTATTGTTGGGGGGATTGGGGTATATTTTTGGATGTGATTATATTTCTTTTGGACTCATGGTAATTAATATTATTATTCACATATTTATATAAATTTAAATTAATTAATTAATCATTAATCTATATATGTTTGTAAGTTTTTATATGTGTATATATATATATATATATATATATATATATATATCCATAGGATTAGGTCGAAACTAATTACATTATTGTTTCTAATTCTGGTAAGATAGATGGTTTATACAATACTTTTTGCACATATGAATAATAGTGCCTTAAATAAAGTGTGAGTTAATAGATGAAAGAAAAGCTAACCCAGCAAATTTTAGAGACAAAATACTTATTATTAAACCTAATTGTCTTAAAGTGTTTGTGTGTTCTAATGCCACTCATTGCATTTTATGCACTTCGGGTTCTACGTTCAACAGATAGATGACAGTAATATTGTCTGTTTTCAATTTACAACACCACTTTGGCAGATCACTTTACTTAGATGATCTATTCTTGCATTCTGTACAGATAGGAGTGTATGCTTATGTTTGTGCAGTGTTGTATGAGGCATGATGATGAAGAACAGGGAGAAGGTGAAACCCAGTGCTTTCTTCTATCAAGAAGCACCAAGGGAGCCATCCCCATCCGACGGATGAATTGCACATTGCCTTCTAAACATAATTATATACTGCAGAAAGGTTTGCAATTTAATGCAGGAATTTAGTGCAAAATCTAGCAATTAAAAATGGTACAGCACCACCCTCTCCTGATCCCAAATTGAAAATTTGCAATTAAATTAATTAAAGTAAATTAATTTAACAATTAAGATTTTCAACCCTGCTGGGAACTGAACTTGGGCCCAGTAGTCAAAAAGCAGGCAAATTAACACCTGAACCACATGACAAACTTGTATGGGAATGTATCCAACACGTAAAAAAAATGAATGATATGGGACACAGTAATGTATAGTGTTGTTAGATGTCACAATACAAGAAAATAAATTATTGTTCTTCGCAGTAGTTAGTAATTTAATTGGTATAGTTTATAAACTGTGGTTCATTCTAACATGCACCAAGCATCATTTTCCTAACAATGGCCAGAAATCTTCAATGTAATATTTTCATTTTTCTATTTTCTTAACATTTTCTCAAAAATATTAATTAAATATACATAAATCCCTGAGGGGTCCCCTTCTAGGGGATATGTGGATGGCGACCACGAGGTGCCCAAGCTGAGCAAAACATTGCTTCCACTTACTTGTGTTTTGCTTCTTACTTTTATCTTTAACCGATCTGGTATTTCTTCCTTTCTTCCACTTACTTATACCAGATTCTTTTAACTTTACTATCTAACCTCTCTTGGTTAACTCTTGTTTTTCGACGCCGATGCTATTAGGGCATCTGAGGGCTAGGGAGTCTTTCCTTTATTTTCTTTTCCTCTCCAGAAAAGCCTGACCAGAGGCTATAAGATGACAGCCCCATCACTGGTCTTACCTCCTTTCGCCAGCAACCAATTGAAGGGACTATTATTATGCTTTCAAGTCTTATACGAGAATTTCCTGGAAGATCTCTGGGCCATCCTATGAAACGCTGAAGGGAAAATTTTCTATAGGATTATTACAAATACAAAGGCCTAATTTCAGATATCATAAAAAATAAAGACAAAAGAGGGACATTTAATAATATATACCCATATTAAAATAGTTAATAATTCATATACATTAATAATATATCCATATTATTATAGTTAAAATCTTGAAGAAAGTCTTGTAGTTAAAAATTTGTTTGTAATCAATTTGTAAACATAATGGTAAACAGGCTTATCAGGGGTCAAAGGAGGGATGGAGATTTCCATTCGAAAACAAGTTGCATCATCCTTGCCCGGATTGTGGAATTGTTGTCAATAGCTAGGACTGTTTAAGATAAGAGTTATCTGAGGACTTTTATAGGTATAAAAATGTTATGGAAAAAGTCAGACGAGAGCAGCGGGGTGATTGTGGTCCCCTCAGGAGGGCCCTGCGGGCCGGTGGCGTCTACATGGGTAACGTATTTTCTTCAACCATGTCTTAGGTCATTTAATACTTAGAATCAAATACGGGACCAAATGGTCCAAGTAACTTAGACTATGAAACAAAATTGAATATTTTAAAATACTGGATATCTCTCTAACTATTAGCATTTTAATAATTTTGAATACTTTGACGTTGGACAATTTGGCGACTTCAGCTGATGTTATTAACAGTTTTCTGAGTTGATTTTCCTTATGTTTGGTAAATATTTTAATAAATAATGTTATTTTTCTTTTACTGTGGTTTTAAATTGTTTAGTTGTAGAACTCCTACTCCAAAAACCAAGGCCAACCGCTCGGGCCTAAGACAACTTAAACATTAGGGAACTTAACGCTACCACTACGCAGTGGCTTAACAGACGCGCCGCGTAATATTCTGGTGAACTGGCGATGGGATATTCGTGAAAATAATGTTATATCATTATAATCACGAATAAAAAAATATCGAACCTTAGACCACAAATTAAACTTCAATTCACATACAGTAAAAATTTATATGTTTTTTTTTTCAATTTGGAAGAGAAGAGTCACATTGAATAAACTACGTCGTTTTAAAAACAGAGAGAATCCAGAAAATATTCAACTTTGGGACATTATTATTTGGCTTTAGGTTATGTTATATTTTTTTTTTGGGATCTAATATTTGGGTTTTATATGTTTTAGGTTATATTTTAGGTATTGATGTTTTTTTTTCCTCAACAACTGTTTTATTTTTTCTAGGCATAATTAAAGTTTTTTTTTTCAATGAGTACGACAATTTTGGTGTTGTTGATAATTTTTTTAGGTGTTATTTTTTTTTGGGAGATATGAATATGTACATTAATATATTTTTCTATGTTATATGGTAGGTTCATTTTATAACTTGATTTTTTTTTTGATACACCTAAGGTTTATGAATTAAAATGGTGTTGTTTCAGGATATTTTTTTTTTGTTTTGTTGTTGTTAACCTAGGTTATGATATTTCTTTTTGTAGAGTGTTATAATTTTAGTTATTGTTGTGTGGCAATATCTCATCCAATGCTATTAATTGCACGTGTAGAATGACAATATTTTGGTGGGGTTGTACAAGACAAGCTTTTTACCTACGCGACTTGAATTGACACGAAATGTAGTAGTGGAAATATGATTTAACATGGCAATCGTCCGACATTTTGAATTTTTCATAGAGTAACGAAATAGGAAGAAGTAATTTATTTTACGTATCAAACCATATTTAAAAACGCGAGGAACCTAAAAGCTAACCAAACCTAAATCAATTACTGTAACAAATAAATTACTCTAACGTAGGTGAAATCCAGGGAACGTCCTTTTTATTATTTTACAAGTAAAGGATAAGTCCGTTGAAACCCATAGATATGGTACATAGAAATGAATCCCATGATTAAATATACACATTGTGCTCATTGGTGGAATATCGCTGGTTTAAAAGTTTGAAAATTGTTAGTTTCTCGCTGGTTAGAAGTAAGGACTCGTATAACTTATGTGGACATGACAGGAAATAGTTCCACTTTATTTTCATAGTCCGTGCGGCCATGAACCTACGGGTTCGATAGTGCCAATGAGTAAGTAAGTAAGTAAGTGCAAGTAAAATAATGAAGTGATAAATACGTTTAATATAGTGTTTTATTATTAATATTTATTGTAATTAGATACTCTTAAAGTGGGTAGAGGAAAAAAGCTTGTGTACTCCCACCCGGACAATATTTTATTATTTCGTCTATCGGTAAGACGTGGCACTATCATATATACACATAAATCATTTCTGAAAGCATCACAATGGGATCATAGGTTGCTTTACACGCCACTAGATGGGAAATTTTTGTTATATTGAACTTTTATATTTTTGAAAAAGGGTAATAGATTTAAGCAGACAAGATGGCGGACACATCTTGAACTTACGCCACTAATGCACTCATACCACGTTTGAACTATGTAAACATTCTTTTTTATATATATATATATATATATTCACGTAAAACGCGATCTTGGATATCTGGATAGAGATGGGATACGAAAAATTAATTTATGGTTTATTAACTAGGTAGTTCTTTTGGATAAAGAACTAGGAAGTTGGCTAACGTCTATTATATTTTTGTTTTGTTTTTCAAAATGGCCACGATGACTACAGAGCCTTCTAACGGAGTCTATATTAAACATTACAGCCACCCCGTAGGAAACTAACTCTATCCACTTCAATCAAATAAAATTCTACTTATATTCAGGCTAATAATCAAAATATTATTGACATAAATACAAGGAAAATAACTCGATTAATATTTAAGTCTCCATGTAACAACTCGCGCAACCACGCTGGGACCTTTGCACCAATGCTAGTTAGGTAATTAATCATGGCCCACGTGAGGCTCAAGGAACCGCATCATAATTTGAAAAGAAATGAATGATTTATATTGGGAAAATAAATTAGCAATTATTCTAATAATAAGACTATAAATATTTAACTACAAAAAGAATAACCGAAAACTAGCAGGAAAATAGTTAGGGAGTTGGAAAACGTAAAAATCAGAGGATTTGTAAATAGAGTAATAACCGTGAAAAATGAAGTAACATTTAAAGTAACATATCACCCCTACCGGAGATTTTGAGGTGACGGAAATGTTAGGGCTCCCAATGTTTCTAGACAATCGGCACTTAATGTCAGCCGGGTTATCAGCCCTGCGTGACGTCCGCCCTTTGCCCAGAACAAGAGTCTGGTACTCATTTCAGTTAGAGGCTGAATCGACCCCAGGGCCATAGTGCCGCCAGAAGGTTTAGGTTAGGATAAGAATCCTAAAAACACACCAGGGCTTGAACCCCCAACTTTCGGCTTGTAGCGCGGTGCTTTAACCACTATGCTAGTAGAAATAAATATTCGTACCAAAAGTACCGAAGAAATTATAAAACCGATTAAAATTACTACCGCCTACCGTGCGACATTAACAAGACAGGGCATGAGGCAGATGAAGGCAGGAAGAACCACTAACTGAGTGATTTAAAATTAATAATAATAAAAAACACACTAAAATAATAAACAACACACGAAGTCGGGTACAAATCATACGTTCATAATAAAAGGTAATGGAAGAAAAAGGATGACACATAATAATAATAATAATATTAAGGAAGTTCAAGAATATAGGAGTTTCGGAATAATATAAAAATGAACTCACCAGCGTGGAAAATTGGAAAATCGCCATCTTGATAGATATTTTATTTTGAGACACGTCATTCCTACGTGCACTAAGTGTCCTAGGAGGTCACATAGCTGTAAAGTTCAACAAAGCTCTGGAATTTGTTTATTTTGGTGATAGTTAGATTAACCACACAGATAAGGACTCCAAAACCGATTGCCTTAGGAATATGAACAAAAATTATACTAGGTACATTTCCAGGGAAATAAATTTTTTCTAGACATCGGAAAACGTATCATAAATAAAGACCCATGACATTAACAGAAAATAAAGTGGCGTACATATAGCCAATCAAAGGGATTTTAGATTTGAAACCCGAGAGAATGAACAAAGGGCATGAAGACTTAGGAGAAATAAAGAAGAACTCGAGCATGGAGGGGAATGGAGAATTAGCACAATCAAAAAGATGAACTCAACTAATGAGGAAGGTAGATTCTAGGTTCTAAAACAGAGAGTATGGAAAAGGGGCATGGAAAATTTCGGATAAATTAGAGAGAATTCGATCAAAAGCGGGGAATTGAGATTTAGCGTAATAAAATACAAAGCAGACACCACCCGCCTCCCTAAGGGAAATAACATTACTGAGGGATTTCCAATTCGAGAATCATAGAAAGGAAGACGACCGAACTTCAGGTTAAATAATAACTTACAATATTTTTTTTTGTTTATTAACCCCTCATGCGGTGTTGAGAGATTGACAACAATGCTGGCGAGCGCATTCTGTGAAAATTTCGACTACAATGGGAGACGGTTCTAAATCATGAGTCAAGTAAATCGAAAGTAAAGTCAAGGAGGCTCACGCAATTAAGGGAGGACTCGCTTGATCCGTAATTCAGATTTAGGTTTCGGAAACAAAAGGAATGGAAGTTCGGTAATAAATAAGAGAGTGCTCGAATAGGAAGAGGAAAACGAAAATTAGGCATAATCATAGAGCTCCGCTAGTGAGGATTACGGAGGGGAAGTAGAACCAAGATGCTTACAGACGTGTTAAAATAAGGTTAGACTGATGCTTACAGAAATGATAACAGAAGGATAGACTGATGCTTACAGAAGTAATAAAGGAAGGGTAGACTTATTCCCAGAAATATTTTCTTTTCGGCTGTATCATGTTTTTTTTTTGAGGGAGAAAATTAGGATACTTGACAAACAAACATCGACGAATAACCCTCAAGGATAGGATGCTAGAGACCAGTTATGATATCCACGTGAGATTAATAGGATGTAAACAGAGAAATAAAACTATTAATATTAATGGAGGTCCTGAAAATTAGTAACTAACAATGATAATAATAAATCACCAGGAAAGTAAAGATGATAATAAAAATACGACAAAGATAATGATGATAATAAAACTCAGTAAATTGATAACTAACAACGATAATAATAAATAATAATAATAATAATAATAACAACAATAATATAATAATATTAAGACTAATACTAATAATAATTCACAGGAAATCAATAATAACAATAATAAGATCAATAATAATGATAATAATAATAATAATGAAATAAGAGCGAACTACCAAAAATAATACTTATGTTTATGCATACAATGAAAGAGAACGGTAGAGGGGCATGGAAACTTAGTAGGAATTACAACGCATTGAATAATACACTTAGAATATAGAAGGTAAAAGTTAGGATACTTGGCAATCAGTGAGTTGTTTTATTCGATCTAGTAGAATAGTGGAATTTCAAAATGGAAACCCAGGGGTTACACAAAATACTATTACTGAGTATGACACAACAAATAATACACTCTGCAGGCAATGGTTCCTGCTGAGATGGACTGGCTTCGTAAAGTTTGGAGGGCCTAAGGGCCCTAGACTCTCCTGTACTGCGAGCTTTGTTCCATGTCAGTTAGGACTAGTGACCAGTCGAGTGGTAGACACACACACATATGGGAACTGACATCTTACGATAATACATGAAAACTAGATCGCTTAAGACTCTTCATATTTAGGCCTACGAGGGATAATAAGAGGATAGGCTACAACTTAGGTCAATCTAGGCTAGGTAACGTTAGAAATACACCAACAGAGATGAAACTTTTACATAGTCGCACACGGGGATACAAGTTGGGAAGGACTAAGGACCCTTTTGGAGAGGTTATGGCCTCGAAAATTTGGCGAGTTGCCTGAACACTTCGCCAACAAGCTAGGCAGGTGCAGGTCGGAAGGTGGGGCACCCCCCGTTATGACATGATCTAGAGACAGAGAACTCCAAAATGATCTTGGGGCACTGGCCATAAAACCTTGCCGGCTTGGCACTGACGTTAGGGACCATATGGAACATCGTTGTTTAGGGAATGATAGGCATCGGGGAATTAACAATAAGAGGAAACAAGGAAACATAGGAACAAATGAAAGCACAGTACAATTACGGGCAAGGAGACCCACGGAAAACTGTCGTGATACCCGGGTTTGGGGAGAGATGAGGGCGATAGGGGAACCCCATCAAAAAGAATAGGATAAATCCACTTTTCCGATGAGGCGGCGTCCATGAGTTCAAGAAGGCTCTCCCTAAGGTTAATCCTGAGGCAGCAGGATGAGAGAGGCGGGCAGAAAATCGGGCCACCGTCGACTTTGATGGGAACAACCCATCTCTGTCCTCGAGGCCGTGCTCGAAGGGATGTCCAGGGCCTAATATAGGAAATAAGGCGGGCAGAAATCGGGCCACCGTCGACTTTGATGGGAACAACCCATCTCTGTCCTCGAGGCCGCGCTCGAAGGGATGTCCAGGGCCTAATATAGGAAATAAGGCGGGCAGAAATCGGGCCACCGTCGACTTTGATGGGAACAACCCATCTCTGTCCTCGAGGCCGCGCTCGAAGGGATGTCCAGGGCCTAATATAGGAAATAAGGCGGGGGCAGAAATCGGGCCACCGTCGACTTTGATGGGAAACAACCCATCTCTGTCCTCGAGGCCGCGCTCGAAGGGATGTCCAGGGCCTAATATAGGAAATGAGGCGGGCAGAAATCGGGCCACCGTCGACTTTGATGGGAACAACCCATCTCTGTCCTCGAGGCCGCGCTCGAAGGGATGTCCAGGGCCTCCCCCGCGAAGAGTAGATGCCAGGGAAACCGGGAAGAAAAAGTCGTACGCACACATGGATATGGTCCCAACGAGGAAACAATGAATAATAGACAGGGACGTCAGAAACGTTGAGATACTAGATGGAAATACTAAGGGAAACACAGATATTACGATTGTGCGAACGACGAGTAGAGCCAAGAGAGACAGATTGACCTAAGTAGGAATATTACATACAAAAGTAGTTAAACACGTACGGGAATACATAAAAGGATATCTCAGGAATTTAGAGGTTAAACATATAAGGATAGTACATGAAAATTAGAAGTTAAACACATAAGTAATACAAGAAAGTAGGAAGAGAGGTTAAACACATACGTAATACAAGAAAGTAGGAAGAGAGGTAAAACTCATAAGTAATACAAGAAAGTAGGAAGAGAGGTTAAACACATACGTAATACAAGAAAGTAGGAAGAGAGGTTAACCACAGAAGTAATACAAGAAAGTAGGATGAGAGGTTAAAAACATTAGTAATACAAGAAAGTAAGAAGAGAGGTTAAACACATAAGTAATACAAGAAAGTAGAAAGAGAGGTTAAACACATAAGTAATACAAGAAAGTAGGATTATTACAGGTACTACAGGAAATTAGGGATTGAACACATAGGGTAATACCGGAAAAATAGAAGTTAAACACATTGGGTAGACCTGGAAATAGAAGATAAACACGTAAGGATAATACACGGAATTAGAAGTTAAACACATACGGTAATACAGAAAAAGGAGATCTCAGGAAATTATAAGTTAAACGCATAAAGAGCACACGAAATTAGAGGTTAAACCCATAAGTAAGATAGGGAATAAGTCAACACGTATGAGATCAGGAACTAACTCAAAAACGTAAAATGGAAATTAACAGGAAACCAAAGGATAAGAAATAAAAAGGGAGAGGTTAAACCCATAGGTAACATGGGGACCCAAGACACGGAATAAAGTCCACGCATAATCGGGAGTTATGAAAAGAAAATTAAATACAGAAATTCAAGAAACCAGATGAGATATTGCCGAACGAATCAGGAAGGGCTTAAGGAAATATTGCCGAAGCGATTAAGGAGATATTGCCGAACGAATCAGGAAGGGCGTAAGGAAATATTGCCGAAGGGATTAAGGAGATATTGCAAACAAATCAGGAAGGGCGTAAGGAAATTTTTGCCGAACGAATTCGGAAGGACTTAAGGAAACAACACCATTCAGACGCATTTTTTTTATTAAGTTAACTCTGTGGGCTGTAACATGGGATATCGACAGAGGTATTAGAAGCGAGAAGTTAAGATGCAAGACGCATCCCGGATTAAAGAAAGGAAATGCTCTCACAAACAGGACCTCACGAGGGAATGATGGACGGAATTCAGGTTACATAATCGTACTAAGAAGTATTTACATCTTAAAGCCCTAGCGAAATTATGTGTAGGCGAGCACACTCGGTCGAACCCAGGGCTCTATGGTAGGAAAGGCAAAATTGAAATTTTATCCAAACAATGGAAAGTGAAAACCAGCGGTACAATACAGGGAGATACTGACATTTTGTTAACCTAGTAAAACCTGAATTGCAATAAGGGCGTAAATGATTCATGAGAAATCATAAGACCAAAAACATAAGAGCATTTCCTTTGCAACTTGAGGCTAGCTAATAGGGATAAATAGGAACATGGGTGCACCAAACTACACGATACATGTTGATAACAAATAAATCTAAAGCCAGAACGTCTAATACAATATAGTATCAGAGATATGATGGCTGAAAATGAAGCCTCTAAGCAATGAAGTAAATTAAAATGACCAGGAGTGATGGGAGGGATACGGACCCATGTGGTAAGAGATAGCACCAAACCCATAAGCAATGTTATAGTTATCCTCCCAAGTTTTAATGCCATATGCATAAGATTGCAGCTTCACGCTTGGACTGCGGCCACCACCACGACACCACATGATGGAAGGCAGATTAAGATGGCCAGACTCACGGAGCACCCTATACATCTGAGGACGAGGGCAGCATAACGCTGCACGGACCAACCACACCCTGTACATCTAAGGACGCAGGGTAGCTGCCAGGATCAACACACATCTCGAGGCGAGCATGAGATGGATGAATATCCAGACTCGCAACCAGCTGATACAAAACACCTCATTAGCAGTAAAAAACCAAACCCAGGCACTATAAAAATAACAACGACTTCTCCAACGCCAACCTTGGCCTAACCTCCTTCAGCCCAATTTTGTCCTATAGAAGAGTTAGGAAAACAAACTCCACTTCAATATAATTCCTATCAAACCTTTCACAAGTTCTCCTTGGACCTAACTGGGTTTTGTTTTAAAGAAACTAGGCATGACAAACAGGCCTACCTGGACCAACGGCAGCTGAAACCGAACACGACCTCGAGCATTAGGACATTGCCTCCTCCATCGCGGTAAGCAGACACGAAACCTAACCTCCAGCTGGCCACAGCAGACACCACAGTTTTATAATTTTTTATCAATGATCCGCTTCACGGAATAGAACTGTCAGAGTGAATAACAAAAAAGGGGGAAAACGTCGGCGTACATAACTAAAGTAATGAAATGTGATAAAGTGCGTCGGATATTGGATAACAGTGTAAGTGCTTCGTTTCCATAAGAAACCACAGAAGGTTTAAATAAGGACGAAGAATGAAGATAAGAAGAATTTTTTTTGGTCAATATTTTTGTGTTTTATTTTTTTCAGCAAATAAACATTATTTTTTCTTTCTTTCTGAAACATGCTCAGGCATGTTGGCTTGCTATATTGTGATTTTTGTTTTTTTTTTAAGTATGGTGTTCTCACTAAGTAAACGGATCGGGCGACATTTCGACGCAATTAAAGGTATTCGGGCAAATTACAAGACGATCTAACTTCTTAGGATGAGAACAAAATACTTCCAGGACAGATGGAATCGCCAATTGACGACGTCAGTTCCACTCCCACGTAAAGCTAAGTTGAAAGATAAATGTCAGGACCAACCCCCGAGAGGTGAGAGATATCCTGTAAGGAAAAAAAGACTTTCGGTTTTTCAACCCTACAGTCTTATTTAGGGAGGGGGGAATATTACAAATACAAAGGCCTAATTTCAGATATCATAAAAAATACAGACAAAAGAGGGACATTTAATAATATATACCCATATTAAAATAGTTAATAATTCATATACATTAATAATATATCCATATTATTATAGTTAAAATCTTGAAGAAAGTCTTGTAGTTAAAAATTTGTTTGTAATCAATTTGTAAACATAATGGTAAACAGGCTTATCAGGGGTCAAAGGAGGGATGGAGATTTCCATTCGAAAACAAGTTGCATCATCCTTGCCCGGATTGTGGAATTGTTGTCAATAGCTAGGACTGTTTAAGATAAGAGTTATCTGAGGACTTTTATAGGTATAAAAATGTTATGGAAAAAGTCAGACGAGAGCAGCGGGGTGATTGTGGTCCCCTCAGGAGGGCCCTGCGGGCCGGTGGCGTCTACATGGGTAACGTATTTTCTTCAACCATGTCTTAGGTCATTTTAATACTTAGAATCAAATACGGGACCAAATGGTCCAAGTAACTTAGACTATGAAACAAAATTGAATATTTTAAAATACTGGATATCTCTCTAACTATTAGCATTTTAGTAACAGAATATTTTGACTGAGACAATGTGGCGATTTCAGCTGATTTTTATAACAGTTTTTTTGACTTGATTTTATTTATGTTTGGTACTTATTTTAATAAATAATGTTATTTTTCGTTTACTGTGGTTTAATATGTTAATTGTAGAACTCCTAGTCCAAAACCAAGGCCAACCGCTCGGGCCAAAGACCACTTAAACAATAGTGAACTTAACGCTATCGTTACGCTGGGGCTTAACAGACGCGCCGCGTAATAAGGATCATAACAGGCCTTGGGCTAATACTTGGAAGGAAGAAGAAGAAGAATATACATAAAATTTTTTGTTCTTCCTGTTGTATTATATGGATGTGCAACATGGTATAATAATTTTTTTATCATTGTGAGTGTTAAAATTTAAATTATAACATTGAAACGGATAGAAGCTTCATCAAAATTTTTAATCGCTTGAAAAAATGATAACATTCATGAACCTTCCATTAGAATAAATGATTAAATGTGATAACAGCTGCACCACAAGAAAGTAGGTATTGAACACTAGATTATCATCCAGATCAGTTTCTTCATGTCCTCAACATAGGCAATTAAAGGGTCTCCTTCCAGTATTAGACAATAATTTTCGCAGCCAACAAAGAAGTTTGAAATAAATTGTAGAGGAACTTTGGGTAATTTGGACCCATGTTTTGAATTTGTTGTTTTTCTTCATTTAATTATAGGATTTGAATTTTGTTTTATTACAGTGATTATCATTAGTGTTGTAACTATGAAATAGCATTGTTATTTTATTCAAATAGGGAAACATCTTCATAATTTATGAACTTTAATACATTACAAGAAAGGTCTACTTTAACATCCATATTCGGATAAAGTGGACCCCAGAGTTTACCTTAGCTTTTAGTCTATTTTTAAGTTTATTTACTCTATTAATTTATACAGACAGGCACATATTAATCTGAAAATATTTATGATTGATCATAATTAAAAAGCATTGATATTTATTTAATGTTTTCAAAATTATTGTTGATATTAATATTCAGACGTCATTCAACTGCAGAAAGCGACAGTCTTTGATATTAAATAAAATTAATTAAGTGAATGGCTTTTACAGATAGCATCCTCATTGATAAAATATATGTGTTCGTGTAAAGTGGACCCAGATCCTCGTGGAGGGTATACACTAACTGAATTCCTTTGTTATGTTTAGTTATTTAATACAGCCTCCATGTCACATAATATCAAACCGAACCCATCAGTATATTAAAACAACATCTACATAATATAATATATTGAGGAGTATTTCCAACATTCGTAATATTCGAGAGCAGAAATAATGAATTCATTCTTAGCTTGAAAAACTTTTAATGGTAATTTTCATAAATATCACAAATAAACCCATATTTTCATAAAGAATAAAAGAAACTGGCCTTGAACCTGTCAAAGTTGATGAGGGGAACTAGTTAAAATATTTTCTGTTCGAGGGCAACACCAATTAAATAAGATATTAACAGGGTCCACTCAAACAGAAGGGTCCACATTACCCGAACTTCCCTATATTTATAGATCTACAATGGTTACAATGTTACTTCTTATGAAAATGGCTTTACACCACTGTAAGTTTTATGTTAGGGTTGTTTACTATTGACAATGTAATTGTAGGGACCTGGAAGCAACAGGCCTGGGTTCAGGATGTCGGATTCACGGTACACCACCTCTACCTCCGCTCTGTCAGGAAGATGGTTACCTGGCACCAGGTTCTAACGGTGAAGCTGCCAGTCCACTGTGTAGGCATCTGCATCACTGGCACAACTGTCCTGAGCTGCACAAAGCTATCGACGGAGTCAAGTTCATCGCTGATCACACCAAAAGGGAAGAGGATTCCACTAGGGTTTGTTCCATTTCACAAGAGCTGATCTCTGCAACCAATATGTTGATTATCACCAGAGAGTATGAAAGTTGTAAAGATCATTCTTCTCCTTAAGAATCAGAATAATGTGTGAAGTTCCTGTACCAGAACTAGGTCCTTACACAATGATTGGTGAATTAATTTTTAAATAAGTTCTCTAATAGCACATACAAAATGAACCAACCACTATGCAGTATCTTTGTTTAGCAAGCTGGACATTTAATAAATTAAAGGAAAACAGATTGGCTTTAAAATAGAACTTGTAATTTGAGAGCTATAACAGGAAACATATGAAAAATGAACTTCCCATAGAGAATATTTAATGAAATAGCTAGTTTAAACTATTTTGCCAGGTGTCAGAAACATATAGCATTGACGGAAATAATAAACTTGCTCCAAACAGAGTAAGGGTCGTATGTTAGAACATTACTCTCTACTCAAATTACTTCCAATCACTAGTGAGCTGATTCACCGTGAGCAATTGCTGAGAACGAATTAACGGCCGACTTATCGGTCACGCACGAGAGTCGACGTTTTCGTAATATTGGCAACGAATTACCCCGAATTCTCAGCGATAAAACCACTTCCGTTATTTTCGTCTGCTATAGAGGAATGCATTTATGCTTGCATCCCGCAAATAATACCGTATACAAACACGTCTGCGACACGCAATATTACGCCAATTCTCCTGTTCTTCCAGTTGAATTCTTTGGTAGACTCTATCAAATTCCTCTTCTCCGTGTATACCGAAAACATGATCGAAGTCTTCAAGGTCCGACATCTTGGATAAATGTTGGGTAAAGCAGCAAAGTACATCGATTACCATCGGTTCCCGTTCGGTTCCCTTCGGGATTTTAATTTGAGTTGCTCATGTAAGGTACCTCCGCAGGTAGCTTACAAATTTAACCAATTATTATCGCATGAACAGATTTCTGAGTAAGCAAAATCGTATTAGCATACAACTTGCTCAGCAGAGAAGGCATTTTACTGTCTAATGCGTCCAAACATGCGACCCTTAGTGTCCAACACTTAGAAAAGTCCCAGGACAAAGTGAAGTTTAGAACATATGGAATGTTTGTAAGAGTAAGTTTGTTTTTGTGTTCAGATGGCATTGGAGTAGTCTGGTACTGAGTACCAAACTCAGCTGCAATTAAATCTATTATTATCTTCTAATTTTTTTGCACCAGTCTTTTCTGATTGATAATCACAATATTGACATGAAATACTGACATTGCAAATGGCCTGAAAATTATTGATTCAGGTTTTGAAGTAGTTTAGTACAAACATGCTGTTTTAATCGCTGCAGAGTGAACAATTTTTAATCTTACCAGTATATCATGTGTTATATCACTATAGTTTCTAGGAAGTTTGTGCATGCAACCTCAGTGTTTGGGTTAAGGATCCTTAGCAGTAGGCATATAATTCTTGACTGCTTGTAATGTAAATATTAAACCAGAGTCAGAGACAAATTCAAGTGTTATGCACCTTGTACAGTTCCTTAATACTGGAGGGGAGGAGAGAAACAAGAATAAAGTTTCTTTCTTTATCCATAATCTATCTATCTTCTGGTTTTTACAGCTGCTGCCGTCTTCTCGTGCCAAACCTCCAAAGCCTACGATCTTGGGCATCTTCAATGTTTAGTCCTCTTGCTTGCATTACTATCCTCATGTTTTCCTTCCGTGTTAACTTTGGTCTCCCTCTTTTCTTCTTTCTGGTTGGTTGCTATTGATATAGTTGTTTCGGCCATTGCTCATCTTCCATTCTTAAAATATGTTCAAACCATTCTAATTCCTTCTTCTCAATTCTTTGAATTATGCTTTCTTCTGCTTCCATTACATTTCTAATTTCATTATTTATGACATGTTTAATTTTGACTTTTTGGCACTTCTGCGTAAATAATATATTTTTAGAGCTATTACTCTATTCTTATAGTACTTAATGATTGTCCACACCTCACTTCCTTACTATCCATAATTTATTGGATATTATTCATGTTATTGTCACAATATTTAAATGTCATTTTAAGTTACTATATTCTGAAATTTCTCCACTTCACACTACAAATGTTCCACAGCTGAAATTTGTTCTTCTGAAGCACATTTTACTTCACATATAACCAATATCTTATGCATTGAAACTTTGATCTTAAAGAAATCTATAAATATGAGGTGAATCATGAATATTCCAACTTCTATTAATTAAGAAATGTTTAATAAAAAGTGTTTTGTTTATGTTAGACATATGTTTCAAGGCTTGTTAGCTTCATTTTCAGTAGTTAGAGACTGGTTTTTCACAAGTTGTCAGCCCTGGATCTCAACTTCTGTTCCTTCTTTCTGTAGTCCATGGAACTTGCCAAATAGGTTCCTTTCCCTGGGAATTGCAAAATTCATAATCCTCTCCTTGTTTTTCTGTATGTAGATTTTTCTCATATGGTGACTTTGTTTATGTTTTCTGTTTTACTAATTTTGTGTTTAAAACTATTTTGTGTTTTTTTTACTAAACGTGAGCAGCTACTGCAGATTTTTGTACTTCCTCTCTTTTTACATTTCTTATGTGTTCTTTGGTCAGAAAAACACAAAATTGATTTAAACACAAAACTACTAAAACAGTTAGAAAACACAAACGAACTCACCATATGGGAAACAATCTGCATACAGAAGAACAAGGAGAGAATTATGAATTTTGAAATTCACTACTGAAATTATTTAATCTATCATGGACCTCTACTGTACCTACAGAGTGGAAAAAGCAATAATTATCCCTATTTTAAAAAAGACAAGACAACTGATGATATAAATAATTACAGACCAATCTCTTTAACAAGTGTCATTGCAAAAACAGAACGTATGATTTTAGCGAGACTAAAATTGGTTCTTAGAAGTAAAAACATACTAACAACAGCACAAACAGGATTCGGACAATATCTATCTACAAAAGAAAATACAATTCAACTATCTCAGGATGTCAAAGAATCTTTCAACAAAAATCAAGATACACTAATAATTTTCATTAATTTTGAAAAAGCATATGACTCAATATGGAATACACATTACTTAAAAAACTCACAAAACTAGGCATTCAAAACAATATGTTTAACTGGATAACCCAATTCCTTTCACAACGTTTCTGTGCTATGAAATACAGTGACATTACTTCCAAATTCCGACAAATAAAAATGGACCTCCCTCAAGGTGCAGTACTAAGTACAACCCTGTTCAACATCTACAACAACGATCTTCCACAAGCTGTATCAATCACAGAAATAAAGACAGCTCTTTTTGCAGATGACATGATTATGTGGACATCTTCACAAATAGAAAAATCTAAATTTTCTATGGAAAAGGCTCTTAACCTATTAGAAAAGTGGACCCACAACAATTTAATGGCCATTAATACAGACAAAACAACGTTTCAAAAAATATTTATCTTGAAGAAAAAAGTCCCAAAACTAAATCTACAGTTCAAAAAAACAAACCTGAGACAAACAAATGAAAATAATATCTAGGGATAATTTTTTATTCAAAATTATCTTAGAGAAAACATATTGAAGTGGTAGTAAACAAAGGAACAAAAAGATTTTCAATCTTAAAAATATTAGCCGGAGCAAAGTGGGGTAGTATTCGCCAGATTCTGAACACCACATATAAAACATTCATCAAGTTCTATACAATGGGGAGGTAATAATCACAGCAAATAACTCTAACCTGAATCACCTAGAAGTATGCCAAAATCAGGCTTTACGGCTTATAACCGGCGCAGCAAAATCAACTCCAACCACAACAATGCAAGCAATAACTCAGAATCGTCCAATATGTCTAAATTTAGAAGAACAGGCAATAACACAACACAAAAAAAATGTTAGGTTAACAACATCAAAATGGGAAAACAGATAGTTACAACCAACAAAGTTGAAAACACTAACAAGTTTCTTGTCCAAAGTAACGAAAATAAAATTCCTTATTCTGACAAAATCAGGGAGACATTAAGTGTAGAAAAATTAACAGACATAGAAAAAAGTAGACTAAAATGGTTTGGACATTTAAAAAAAGAGGAAAGACTACCACAGAGACTGTTAAATTTCAAGATACAAGGAAAACGACCACGAGAAAGATGAGTTAACCAGGTGAAGAAAAGCCTACAAGAGAGAGGAAACGACTGGGAAGAACTAATAAGAAGCAAAGCTTCACACTTATGTCTCCCGTGAAATTTGATGATTTTTCCATAACTTGGGTTGAGGATAACATAAGATGTAATGGGGCTGCATTGATGTACATGCAGGTTATGTGGGCATTTCTAAGTTCCTTGTTAACCTAATATGTCAATAACAAGGTTAACCCTTCTCACCCAACAAGGTGAGTGCCCACAATGTTCTAAAAATTTGATAGATCTAATAATAGGAAAGAAACAGAAGTGAACCCCTAATCTTCGATTACTCTAATATCATCAGTGTCGAAAAAAACGAGAGGTCAATTAAGGAAGACTGGATAGGAAAGTTGAAAGAGGAAATTTGGTACATGAAAAAGAAGAAATACCAATTCAGTAAAAAATTCAGGAAGTTCACTGTTATTTAGTTTTCTCCAGTCTGTTCATCTCTCTTTGGCCCAAACATTTTTCCTGAGAACTTTATTCTCCAAATACTCATAACATGTTCTCCTCCCTTAATGTACAAGTCCATGTTTCACATTCTTGTAATATAAATGGGACAATAACATTTTTATATATTTTTAGTTTAGGCCTAATGTATTTTTGACAGAAGTTGGGATAAAGTGTCCCGGTAAAGAATAATTAACATGCATTTCCAGAATTGAACCTGTGTTTAATTTCTTACTGCACATCATTCCTGTGTGTAATTTTGTTTTTCCTAAGTATTTTAATTTATCCACCTGTCTAAATTTCCCTTATTTGTAATTAACTGTCGATTTCCGTTATATAATGTACTTGTATATGTGACCATTAGGGTTATAACTTTTTGGACTTTTGTGAAATAGAATATTTCCTGTGTAATGAATGGGTGAACTTTTGCTTAAGACCATTTAAAAAGGCCTTAATTTCACTGAGCATCAAGAAAAGGTCACCCCAAATCAATATTTATTTTCACAGTATTTCTAAAATTTCTATTAAATCTACTCGATTAATATATTGTGTATTATTGGTTTATAATGATGTGTAGTGCTCATACTCATTACATTTAATGTATATGCTTGTTATAACCTAAAAGGACAGGTTATACCGGTAGCGTAAAAAGAGCGTGAAGGAAATAATTAATGTGTTAGATTTTATTTAACTAAGTTTCATAATACTCGAGCGGAAGGTGAGAAGGGATGCGTTGTTAAGGCAATGTTGCCAAGCTGCTGACTGTTACCGTTATCTTCAGCTCGGAATATAGACTCCGTTAGAAATATCACACAGACATACAGCAAAATTACAAATTTATTTAACACATATATATTTTGCAACAAATAAAATAAACTCCTTTAAAATACAACACTTAACCTAAGTAAAAGACTTGAGTAGATATATAAAAGCCCTTTGGTTTATGACGCTAATTTAGATACGTTAAAATACTAACATGAGAGAACTCAGATTAATTTGTTCTAAAATGTTATTAGTTATTATCAAAGATAGAGAATATTATCTGACAAAGAATTTATAAGTTATTATATTCAAACAGTTAAAGAGAATAATATCTCTATTAATTTATAAGTTATATTATTCAAACAATATTTCCACCTGGAATTATTATTGGAAGTTGTAATTATACTCACATAAACTGAGATAAGAATTCATGTCCGTATCAAGCAGTGATTCCTTCAATAGCTGCTTTCAGTCTGATTTTCGTCAAAAATATTGCGAGTTTATATTTCATCGATTTTCTTTTCTAAAAATTTCTAATTCGCGCGGAAATCTCGGGTGGAAAGTTAAAAAATCCCTACCTTTCCATTTTCATAAATGCGGGATATTTTATCGTCGTCTTCACTTCTACCCACTTTCATATTTCACCTGATGTCATTCAAAAACTTTCATTCATGTCTAAAGTGGAAATCTCTGGTTTTTCTATCAAAACATGTTGATATTTTGAACTACATCCTGGTGTTGTTGTAACAGATTCCAACAATGAGTCCCGGATACTTATAAAATATCATACTTTTTATTCCTTTTTTACTTCCTATAAAGCCCTTGTATGAACTTGAGTATGACTAAATCAGCATTTTAAAGGTGATTATTTATTTCCTATCTTCCAGTATAATAAATAGGTATATATCATATATGGTTCTATAATTTTTTATAATATTTTTTATTATCATTGCGATTATGCCCTGTCGCAATAATGATTACTAGTGAATGGAAACAATGACTTGTTTTAATTTACTGGGAATACACAAAAAAAGTTATAACAACACTCAGAAAAAATAAAGGGACCTGGACGAATAATGTAGTGAGATTTCAGCAATTACATATAAGAAGATGGAATGTGCCTACAGTAGATTCTTCACTAGAAGAATACTGCAAGATACCTCTTCAACTTCAAATTATTGGAAATTATCAGTATCTTGGAGCTGAGATCAAGGAAGAAATGAGAGGGTAACGAAAATGCCTGAAGAAGTTACAAATGTGTGGCAAATCAAGTATTACATACAAAGCTCCATAAAGTACTGAAGACTTATGATGAATGTGTGAGGAGGGGAAAGTTTGATGCTCTTGACCAGCTTTTTTGATATTGCAAAAGTAAACGGCCAATGGTTATCTACTGAAGACAAATGATTGTACCAACTACAATTGGAAAGCAAAGGAGAGGTTGGTTATTTAACAAGTAAAGTAGGACAAAAAGAGACAATTTACCCTTTAAAGAGGCAGAAACTCCCTACAGAATCAATTTAAAAAAGTGTTTTTGTCAGATTGTAAAAAAAAAAATTGCAGAAAAGGGTGTTGCTATACCTCAACATATCGGTTGTCAGTATCACATTCTGGACAGAATACTACGTTTAGTGATGGATCAAGAACTTGCTGAGAATACCAAACCTCCAAACATTGAATACCCATTTGTATCTAAGTTGGTGAATGAGTATGAGGGGGCTAAAATCACAATTTGTGCATGAAAAAGAAGATATTCTAGGTGAATCTGGGTGGAGAGATGATAGGAGTTCCTGTACCATCTAACACGTGTGTTTATTATATTCTTTGAGGGAAGGGTTCCAGAAAATTCCAAATATTAGTAATGTAAGATGGCATTCAAGAGCTATTCTTGCTCTACTTGCATTTATACCTATGCCTACTACAAGTGTTGCTTCGAAAAAAATGTGCAGATTTATTTCATTTGATTGGACAGACTATTGGTTTAGTAATCAGATGTACAACATGAATGACTTCAAGAACTTGTCAAATATTAAGCCTTCAAAAAACACTGCACTCATTGGAAGAAGGTGCCATCTGCATTAAGTATACCACAAAGTAATCAGTGCGCCAAACGTGCAATTAAAGTCATGTAAGAATTATTTGCTCCCTGTAGAAATAAAGACAAACTGCATCTCCGATTCTTTCTAAGCAATCGACAATAATAAGCAATGATTGTACATGTGGTTGAACACTTTTATTTCTTTTCTTGTTTGTATTACAGTATATATCTTGTATTTCAAAATAATCAGTAAGTAGTGAAATATGAATTTTGATTTCGGGGTGACAGTTTCTAATGGAATATTGAAATGACTAGTTGATTCTTCATACAGAGGTAAAAGTTCATCAGATTATGGTACAGGAAAGTGAGGTTGTAAAAACGTTATAACCCTAGTGACCATATATTTACTTTTATTGGTGTAAACTTCCAGATCCAATTTATTATGTTGCTCAATTTTCACCAGTATATATAGTGAATTAATTTGGGTACTTTGGCCATTTACAACAAAAACAAATAAGTACCTTTTGGCAACGGAAATGGATTTTATATGAAGGGCCGCAAGAATTTCAAGAAGAAAAAAAATTAGGAACTCAGTTATAAGGGAGAAAATGAAGATTGAAGACAATATTTTAGATTATATTAAAACTCAGCAATTAAGATGGTACGGACATGTCCAGCGAATGGAAGAGGATCGACTACCAAAATCTGTTTTGGAATGGAAACCTGAGGGAAGACGAAGCAGAGGAAGACCTAAAACCTGCTGGAGTCAGGGAATATGTTTATATATGAAGGAGAAACATCTACAATCAGGAGATTGGATGAACCGACAAAATTGGCTATTAGGAATCGGACGATGTCAAAGACATTAATCAACCGATGATCTATCTGTCTAATTTGGAGTACGTGAATATGCTAAGTTAATTTAGACAAATATCCATGAAATAAGTGAATATTTAATGTCAATGTAAACATTGGATGAATCACACAAATTAAACTAATGTAGTGAGTAAAACAATAACTGAAAACAAATAACTTCTTTGTCAATACTAATTAAGTTTCTAAAAGCAGAATCCCATTGGTTCAAATTCACATACCATATGCATCAATGCACACTCTAGCAAACATTCCATAAACACAAAATCTCAATATTCTTATTTCAGCAAAGCTTATAAAGAATTTTGATACTGACGAGGCAGAGTTTGCCTCCCAGCAGAACCAGAATATAAGACACTTTTACCTGCAATTGCATAGTTAAATCCCCAAGTAAGGAAATGGACATAAGTAGCTGTTCAGGTGATGTCAATGGGAAGATTAGGGAAGGGAAGTTAGATAGGACATAGCCAAAAAGGAGAACACACTAGTTACATTTAGAAAAAGATCCATGTACATGGTTCACCATTATAACTACTACTTCAAGTATGAATTATTATCATAGCTGGAAGAGTGTAATGGATAGCATACTCATACAGAGAATGAGATGTCCAGGGTTCAAGTCCTGGTTCAAGTGTTAATTTCTCTTTTCAAAATAAAAATGTCCAGCAATGGAAAATATTAAATTTAAAAATTCTCACATCAAAATATTAAGCTTAAAAAGGTAGTGTAAAATTCTCATAAGTGATTTCTAAATTATCAATAAATTCACGACTCACGAAGTGAGGAGTGAATTTATCTAGATAATTTGGAAATCAAGAGTGGCATTTGTTAGGACTATTTAATGAATAAAATTAAGCTGTTTACTCGCAAATCATTATTTAAATATAGTTATTTTCAAATATTTATATATTTAATGTAAACGGCGATGCTTGAAAACAAATGAGAAACAATTGGTATGCTTCATTTGCTTCTTTTGTTCATCACTGCAACCAGATCATATTATTTATTGCCAAAGGATCGCAATGTTGTAAGAATGTACCCTAGTGGAGAAATTTACAACCAACGTTATAGGTATTAATTAATTTCTGATGTCCTATTGTAAATATGTCAATTATATTTTTCAGGAACGTCATTTCGTGGAAAATAATTCATTTAAGAAAGTGCAAACAGTGGTTTCTTTTTTTTGTGGTATAATCAATAGTTACAATTATTTTTATATTATCTCTTGTATGCGCTTTCTGTTGACATTCATGCACTATATATACAATCTGGTAGCCGTATTTCTTGGAAAGTCAGTCACTGCAAAATAATGCTATGACCTATTCAGAATGTTAAAAAGGAGGTGCTTTCTGCTTTCTTTATTATCGATACTAGTAAAATTCATGGTAAGTTTCCATTGAGGTATTAGTTCACAGTAATATAATGTACCTACGGTTAAAAACTAAAAGGTAACTATTTTATAGTTTCTAACCGTACATAATATTTCTTTATTATGATAAACTTTAGTTGGTAAATTCTAGACGAAACAAGACTGTGATTAGTTGTAAATAAAAAATCATTGAAATGTGATTGGTCATTGACTCCCATTTGGGGCATGAGTTAAACAGTCATTAAAAATACTTCAATAGAAGCTGACCATTGCCATTATTGTGACATCTATCTGCCTTTGGAGGAATTCAGAATTGTATATGAATAAAGAAATGTTAACATTTTTATCGTATTGTTTATTTTTTATTATTTCACTCACCTCATACTTCATAAATCATAGCAGACCCTGGGTTTCTTCACGTAATTTGTGACATTGTCAATGCTGCGTCACGTTCACAACTGACGTCCAACGGCCTTCTATCCTGCAGACTGACCTCCGCGCCATCTGGTGGCCGACCGAAGAATTTCCAAATCAGTCCTCTTTCTTTATAACCGGGTATTTCAAAGTTCATAGTTGTATTTTCATTCTTGCATATGTAAATTTTTTCCCAAATTGTGAGTTCCTTCGGTTTTACCAATTGTTTAAGTAATTTTGTTTTGTTTTCAATTCTGGTCAGAAAAACATAGAATTGAAAACAAAACAAAATTACTTAAACAATTGGAAAAACCGAAGGAACTCACAATTTGGGAAAAAATTTACATATGCAAGAATGAAAATACAACTATGAACTTTGAAATACCCGGTTATAAAGAAAGAGGACTGATTTGGAAATTCTTCGGTCGGCCACCAGATGGCGCGGAGGTCAGTCTGCAGGATAGAAGGCCGTTGGACGTCAGTTGTGAACGTGACGCAGCATTGACAATGTCACAAATTACGTGAAGAAACCCAGGGTCTGCTATGATTTATGAAGTATGAGGTGAGTGAAATAATAAAAAATAAACAATATTAAAGAACCTCATAGTGTTATTTCCTATCTACATAACTTAATTTTTATCGTAGTTTAAATAGTGTAATGGATAACATACTTGTACAGAGAATGAGAGGTCAAGGTTTCGAGTCATGGTTCAAGCATTAATTTTTCTTTTAAAAAATCTAATATTACAATTTTGTAATACTTGTATTTTTGAAAACTAATCATACTATGACATATCATGAAAGTTGTAATCATATTTATAATTTCCAGGTAAAAGAGGATTGGAAATACGTAGCTATGGTGCTAGATCGACTGTTTTTATGGATTTTTACCCTTGCTGTTGTGGTGGGAACAGCTGGCATCATTTTACAAGCTCCGACGCTCTACGACGATCGCATTCCCATAGATGTTCGACTCTCTGAGATTGCTTCCACGACAGCTAAGCCACATGTTGGCCCTGCCCTCTGAACAATGCTACACTGGCCAGCTGAACGCACAAACTTCTCAGAGAGAGCTGCAACATGGAGCGTAGCAAGCAATGGTGTCACTAAATCAAAATGAAATGGACAAGGTGGTATTCCCAAATTTTGTCATTTTTAAAAAGAAATGATTTTCATTTTAAAACGAAGGAACGGTTTTTTGTTTGTTACCATTCCAACATGGGAGACAGGGGCCTTATACAACGACGGGATACAAGCATAGGAGGTGGGAAACACAATCAGGGGTGTCAAATTAACTCCCATCACTAACTATGAATTGAAATACAGATAATATAATGTATTTTATTAAAGCAGTCCTGAATGATATGAATAAATTTTTAATTCATGTTATATGTCTTTTCAGTATTTTATGACTGATTAATTGAATATTACAGAAACATGTACTGTAATATTCACAAAATCAGTTGCTGACTTCATGTCTGTGTCAATGATTTATGACATGTTATAAAATCTGAAGCCTGAAATAACAGGCCTCTGAGCAAAATTTATTGTCCCTTTCATGCCTGATTTGAATTGGGACAATCACCATAAATCAAAGTATAACTAGAATGTCATTAAATGAAATAATGATAATGGAATTCATTTATGAATTCCAGCCTCAGTTGTACTTTGGCTATAAACATTTCAACTCATCTGTAAATCCTCACTTATGATCCTTGTAATAACTACAACACCATATGATTGAATATGTTATGATTTTGATAAATGAAGTTAGAAATACTAAAGGGTTCAGAGAAAGAAAGAGTCCAGTTTGCAAAATTTGAGCACTAACTTCCTTGTGAATATATGATATTGTCACCAATAATTGTAATATAGTCTTGATCTATAACATGGCTTTTGGTTATGGGTCTAAGTGTGGTCTTTCTTCTGGGCTGAAGTGTCTCTTCCTTTTGGGCTGAAGATGTTCTCTCTTCTGGGTAGAAGTGTGTTCACTTCTGATTGAACATTGGCACATTTCAACACTTTAACACTTGCAATAAGCCAGAAGAAAGAGCATACTTCATCCCAGAAGAAACATTACACTTCTGTCCAAAAGAAGCAGCTATTGCTGAGAAACATCAGTACATTCAAGATGAGTACAATAATCAGTGACTTGAAGTGTTAAAGAAAGAGATTTTTTATTTTCATAATTTTCTCATAGATTAAGCAATCTCTTTTAAAATAAAGCAATTAATAATTGAATACATAAAAATTTATTCATATCATCAAATGTTCTTATGTGAATTTATCAGATAAGCCATACAGTAAAGTACTTTTATGCAATCCTAGAATTGTGTTAAGTTGTTATGACATCCAATATTGTTTATAATTTGTTGATTATAGATTGCATATAATATCATTTGCTAGTAACAAACATTGACATAGCTAAAAGTTTCCTTCACTTTGAATAAAGTTTGATACACACCAAAGCAATGAAGATATTTAATAGCTGAATGCAGCTTTCACAGCCAGTAACCATAATGTTAAGTGATTCCGGGCTTTGTGGCCGTGGTCCATTACTGGTGTTTCTACCAGACATTTCTCCCTCAGCTGCAGAGGGCATCTTCAGTAACGAGTACTTCTAGGTGTTGTTTCCTGGTCGGAGGCTCGAGTATATATAATATCATTCACAGTCGAGCCTCTGACCACGAAACAGCCCCTAGAAGTTCTCACCATTGAAGATGGCCTCTGCAGTTGAGGAAGAAATGTCTGGTAGGAACACCAATAATGGACCATGACCATGTAGTCCAGAATCACTTAACATTACAATGAAGGTTTGTTCAGCATTCACTGAAAGAAAATTTAATGTGGTGCAGGGTGAGGCATAAGCACCTGATGCTTTTTAAAATAATCTTTAGATTTGGATGCACTCTTTTCCTGTTTTTAATCACTTTTATGATCCACTCAAACTTTGAAAAATATCTTTACTCTATTTATCACTTGATAAGAAGTTGTTCACAAGGAACACAGAGAGAAAAAATGTTGGATGAATGCTGGAATGAATGAAGCTAACTCACATTTATTTCCCTACTTGTACCATGACATCTTCAAGAACAACCAAATTTAAAAGTAGGATATCCTTTTTTTCTTGACAGAAATGTCTGCTCAAAAAGGAGTGTGTCTATAGTACCCCTTGGTATTTAAATGGGATTTAATGGTCTTTTTAATGAATTTCGATATAAAATATGAATATGAGATAATTAAAGAAGCATTACAGAGTCTAAATATATCACAAACATAAAAAATACTTTTTTTAACTAAAATTACCTCCCCATAACACTGCATTCTTGGTCAAAGATATGTTTGAAACATGTTGCAATACGGTCAATATCATTGAATTTCATACAAAATGGTTCTGTAGTGGAAGTTCTACTTGTTACTCTATCTGTTAAGATCAAAAAGATTTCCTCAGACATAAAAAATAAGCATATCAGGACTGTGATTCACCAGGTTAGAAAAATGAAGTGTGAATATTTTATCTCATGTAGAACCCAAATTTTTTTTTTCTAAAATTGTTGAAGCCTTAACCTCCTACCACCTAAAGGGCCTACTAAGGCCTGTAGTGGGATCATTTTACTTTACTTTTTTGTTATATATTCTGTTATTTCATTAAAATGTGTTAGATTTAGAGTCAGTGGTGTAACCAGACTAATTATTTTGGATAGGCCCAGATGTTACAGCATTTAGAAAATACCTGACCCATATCCTGACATCATCACTGCTATCAACTCTCATTCTTACTTAAAAACATGCACAATTATGATAAACAATCATAACCTATTTTTATTTAAGAAAGAAAAATTAACACTCAAATCGGGACTTGAACCCTGGAATTCTGATTCTACACAATAGTATGATACCAGTTACACCATTTGAGCACCTATATGAATGTCATCAATTCTTTCCTCTTATATAATTCCCATTCATCCGAAGGCCAATAACGCCATCTGATGACTTCTATTCAGAAGTATTTTTATGATAATTTTAAATTACTTTTTAGAGGTAAAGCTTCATTGTTTCAAATACTGTTACATAGAATCAAGGTTCATGTCGTGGTTCAAGGGTTAATTTTTCTTTCTTAAATAAAACTGTATCCAGGATTGGAAAGTGTTAATTTAAATTAAACAACAAAATCATATGCAAAAACTTGTAAGCCAGAATGGAGCCATTAGAGACTTTCTAACAATGAATCTGCCAATTACTGATGATGGATTCCTTCAACAAATCCTCTCCCTCTTGATGGATAAAATTGCTAAATTACAAAGCCTTACATTATCTTTGTTTAAGTTTTTTCAGTAATGCAGGAAAAGTTATTTCTGCAGATACAGTTTTAATTGGACTGATCAGTATAATTTGTAATATTGGTAATCATTAAATTAATCAAATTTTACACCTCCGATATATTTTTTATACATATCCACAACTGGTTTTAAATTCCTGCTTCATTGCTAGATGCTCTTCAATACCAACTGACATCTGACTGACTGTTTATTTGACAGTTGGCAGTCCTATAGGTCCACTCTTCTTCCCTCTATTGTTCGATCAATGAACTTCCAAAGCAGATCCTTTTCTCAGTAATTTCAAAATTCATAATATTGTCGTTCTATTTCTGGATGTAGATTTTCTCCCAGACTGAGTTTATTGTGGATTTATCTGTTTCATCAATTTTGCTTTTACATCAATTCTGTACCTTTCTGACTAGTGTGAGCAGATACTGCACATTTTTTTATATTTCTCCATTTCTTACATTTCTAAGATTTTCCTTCATTCACATCTGACAAATTGCTGATTCTTTGTTTTTTCTAATTTCTTCATTCTTGTTAGTTTTCATTCATTTATTAAAGGTAACATCATTTTTCGGTGTTAATTTGGTATTGGATTTGTTATTTTTTTTAACTTATTAGAAATCAAAAAATGGTATATAGGTATTTTATATTATCTATTTTTTTCTATTCAGTTTAAAGGGTGCTTTCTTCCATACATTTTTGTTTTCTGAACCTATTTATTTTCTTAACCCATTAAACCTGGATTTTTTTTGCAATTTTATGTAATTTGAAACTGAGATTTTTTTAGGAAAAATGAACAGTCGCACGATGACATGTTTTGGTACGATATATATTTACAATTTTTTCCCATTTATCGATAGTTTTGACTCCAATGCTGCCAAATGCATGAAGAGAAATGTACCCATCAGTAATGTACAAGTGAATGTTGGTGCCATCTCTAAATGAAAAGATGAACATGACCACGGAACCATTCTGTGCTTCGGAGCCAATGGGTTAAGAATCATGTTTTCTTCAAACCAATTATCTATATCTATGTTTATTATATTATTTTCCCTTGATTAGAATATGTAAAACTTGGAGTAGGAAACCCAAAATCATACTCAACTTTTTAGATGGGCCTTGGCTCACCTGCTGGTTACACCATTATTTAGGTTTAGATAATGGTGGGAACTGAATGGACATGGATTGTAACTATATTGGAAAATTAAGACTCCTCAGACTATATTGGCAGAAATTTGCTGCCTCATTGCTAGATGCTCTGTCACCAGTCTATCTTTTACATCTGTGATTTCAACTTCAATATTATTCATACTTTCAATTTCTCATTCCATTTTTTGAACCTAAACTAAAAACAACAAAAATTACCTTAATAATGGTTGCTATTGGAACCAATTTATGTCAAATGATGTCATTAAATATTTGTTAGTAGTAACTGAATTTTTAATAATTTATGATTCTAGAATTCTAGAATTGCATAAAATGTTGTATATATCTTGTGTATATCTTTTGATTATAAAACTCATGAAAATTAACCTATCATTCACTCATTTAATAATCTGAAATGTATACACTTGTTATATAAGTAAATACAGTGATATATTCTTGTTGGTGTTCTGATAGTACAGACTTTTACCACTGCATGGCTTCATAATTCAGAACAGTGCAATTAATATTAATCTTTTGACTTCTGGCAGTTCAACATTTGAGAATATTGTGGGTGTATGTTATTGTAATGCATTTAATTTTGGCAATCACTGCATGATCCCTTACCCTCCTGCCCACACATTCAAATATGCCTTCAAAATATTTTATTTCATGCTATAAGCCTATCTAATTTCAGTATTTACAATTTTACAAAAAAGGTGAAAAATTGAATTTAACAGTGCTATGTTCTGTAATATTCATGAAAGCAGATGCAAACTCTTGCCAACATATGAATAAACCATGACAAACTTAATAATTTTACAAGTAAACAAGTTAAGGGTAATCAATAGAAATTATATGGACATTAATAAAAAGTAAATTTATTGAGTACCTATTTCATATAAGGCAAAGTAAAAATAAATTATTTCCCATTATATAAATGTATTTTTAACAGTTATGATAAAGTTGCATTTCATTTTATTAATTGATAGTACTGTTTTAAATGACTTTCATAGTTTCAACCACCAGCCTTCATGGTTTAGGCTTTATGCTAGCCTGTTCCGACTCCAAATTACTGCTCTTTCCAGCCCCTAGTAATAATGCAAATGGCTGACAACAATTTATACATGTAAGCTTATGTAATGATATTTGGTATATATTTTGGATATACAGTAAAACTTGCTTAAAGTGGAATCGGATGGGACCAATTTTTTTTCTACATTAGACAAAATTCCGCATTATAAAAAAAACTTATTAATAATCTTAGATTATAGAGTATTGTATATGTCATTTTATGTACCTTGGATTAATTGTAGTTCTGCTGCCATTGAAAAATGAAGAATAGTATGTATGAGCGACTTCCACAGTAAAACAGGAAAAAATGTCCCGTTTTGTCAGCGTTAAAAATGTCTCTTACATGTGTATCCTCAAATTAAAGTTTGCAGTTTCAGTTTCCAGTCACTAACTACACTTTTGTCCACATCCTTTGATTCCCTGTAAATTTCATTCCACACTACATTGTGTCGTCTTTTAAAACTGTCCAGCCAATCTGAAGATGCCTTGAAATCATTACTCTATAGGGATTTAGAAACAGCTAGAGCTTGACTTTGGAGCATTGGTTCAGAAATGTTTGGAAATTTATCTTCAATCACTTTCAGTTTTTTTGTTTAATGACAATGATACATACGTTTTAGCTATCTTTATTCCGTAAATTCAGAACACTACCTCTGAAAGAACTTAAAATAATTTAAGATTTTACAGTGCAATGGTTATTTGTAGGACTGGTATCTGCATGTCACATAACGGGTGTGTAGTGAGGCCGAAATAAAATATCAGGTACAGGTAGAATCTGTAATTCACTTGGCGGTAGAAATCATTCCTTTTTTTTTTTGGCCTAACAGGAATTCAATGAAGTGGAAATTAATTTATTTTTCTGCTTTTCCGCTTTATAAATTTCTTTTTTTAATGAATTGTGTAGAAATATCCTTCCATTTCCGTGTTGGACAGATTCCGTTTTATGCAAAATAAATACATGTAAAATTAATATTATTTTGCCGGGACTAAACATAAAGAGTTTAAAAAGAAACTCATTTCATATTTCCTTAGACAATATAATATATAACCCTGTTCCATGTATACTTTTATTGTTTCTTTATATTTTAAACTTTCGTTACCAAGCCAGTTACTTAATCTAATTATAGGTTATTATTTTTGTTATTATCATTATTATTATTATTACTATTATTATTACTAGTTTTTCTTTCTTACCCTTGTTAACTTTAAATTGTGTAGTCTATATCTATTATGTCTTCTTTCCAACCGCGACAGGCCTAGAAAGCCCTTGGCTGACCAGCCGGCTGCTGTCCTCACATCCACATGTGTTAATCACAGAGGTAGATGATCATCTACCCAGTGTATGGTGACATGTGGTCAGAATGTCGGATCCTCCAGCCGTTACAGCTGGTTTTTTCAACCTGGAGTCGTTACTTATTGTAGCTACCCAAATGCCTCACATGCTGGGTGGGCACCGGTCCCATACTGACCGAAATTCCATGAGAAAAATTTCCTCCCCCATGGAGACCCACACCAACACAAGTCCCGTAGCTCTGCGGCAAGGCTTTCTGCCTTAACCACTCGGCTATGGCGCGGGACATATCTATTATGTATCAATCATAATTCTTATTGCATGTATGATTTAACCCTGGTGAAGTGGAAGAGAAGACCTTATGGTCTTAACTCCTTCAGGTAAAATAAATAAATAAAATTAATTTGTTGACATTGGACAGATTTCTGCATTATTTACATTCCAGATTGAACTAGTTTTACTGTATAACTTTTATTTGTATTTTAACTTGAAGTAATCCATATAAGTAAGCACATTTATGAGTGTGCTTTAGTATCAGTTCTTGAATAGGTTATATAAAGAAGTGAAATGTGATCATATGAAATAAAATATTTTGGAGGAGTGTTTGAGTTAGTGGGCAGTGGAATAATGCAGTAGATGTCTGTTGTCGTTATTAAAAAAGTTGCTACGGCAACATAGAACCACAATTCTCAGATGTTGAGAAATTCAAAGATACATTAATTCCACTGTAGTGTAAGTGCAGTCAAATATTTTTGGATTCGTTATGAACTATAATTTTTTTATAATTGACTATATTCTATGCTATACTCTAAAAACCTAATAGAAGTAAATTGACTGCTTATTATTATTTTTATAGGCCTATTTAGTAAATTTTATTCAATGGATTTTAAAATTTAAATGTTTTTTTTATGTGACATTGTTATTAGCAAATTATCATAATTTAATGGATGTATTTTGATTGTTTACCAAATTGAATTATGGTAACAATGTTGTTAGGTGGTTGTTAATATAGGAAGAGTATTATTGGCTAAAAAATAATCTCAAATGATACATTTTATAAAGATTCATTCTTTAGAAATCTAGAAATTATGAAGAATAATCTAAGTTTAATTGTTTGAGAGATAAAAACTTTCCAGTGGCATAGCATGAATATTTATATAAAATATCAACTTTCTCATAAGATAAAAAAAGAAGGGACAGTAGACTAAAGTGGTACACTTTCAGTAAGAGCCTAATATTTGAATTATTTATATAATTCTTAAAAAATTATAAAAATTACTCGTAAACAATATTGTTTGGATACTATATTTAAATGCAATCTCGATTCATGATACTTTATTATATGTACATTATAGGTGAAATACAGTTGATGTAAACACACAGTCTCTCATCTGGAGGCACAGTCATCATGCTCAAATTTAAATTAATCAAATTATACTTCTAGACATGCCGGTATTGCTTTTTGTTGACGAGTCATGTTATTATTTGCTTAACTAAAACAGACAAAAATTTACAAAAATCCGATTATAAGGGACAAAAAATTGTTGCAGAAGAAAATATGGTAATCGGGTATAAAGTAAGGGGAGAGGTTTAAGGCTTATGTCTGAAAACATCTCTGATTTTCCACCACACCCCACTGGTTACCCCACGAAGCGCCATCCTTTGATTTTTATATATACTCTTACGCAAAATTCAACATTGAAATTTAAATGGAGGAAAACAAGTTTTTTAGAACAAAATCTAATTCCAAGTAAAATTATTATAAATTATACACTAATAGAATGAGTTTATTACCTTCACTTCAAGGTTAGGTATTAAATTGCCTGGTTCATCTTCAAATACTTTCCAGCCATCTTAATGAGTTAATTCATTTAATTATTTAGGTTACACTTATCATACATTATTGAAAAGATACAGCAATCAAAATTTCCAAATTCATAACCGTCATAGGTTTAATTAATAATATTTTGAAGTCTCTCATGTTCAAAAAACATACAAGGGTGGAAGACTGTATTAATTATATTGTAAAAAATTTAACCTTGGGACCAGGAGGGATGGTGAAGTACAATTTTTAATCACTAGATTCTGCATGAGATTCCTACATTAAATTGCAAATTCCTCCATAATACATATTATGTTGAGAAGTAATGAGGTATTGTTGATAGTGATTCGTTCTTTGAATGGGAATAATAAACTTGGCATCCGCTTGGTGCTTTTCAACAGGAGTAGCACTGAGTTTCACTTTTTCCCTTCTCTTAATCATCATCCCTCATATAACACACTTTCCACTACACAAACATACACTCATCCTATTTTCCTGGCTACACAATACATCATTTACATAAAGTGGTCTGCCGAAGCAGTGTAATTGGAAATAAACTACATTAATGCCATCTATCACCCATTGTAGAACCCATAGCAGGAAATATGCAGTGGATAGCATTAGAACACTCATTATTGCAGTCAGACAAAATTGTGTACAATTTAGAAATAATATGGGCTTAAACACTTCAAAAAAACGTCAGTGACTATTTCCTTAAATAAAGAAAATGTAAATCAATTTTTGAAGAGATAAATTTCTGCTAAACTGGGATTTGAACGCATTATATCGTTTTATGTACTAGCATATTAGCCTAGTCCACTGCTGTAGTCTTGAGGTAGTGTGCTGCCTTGTTGTTAAGATTTAAGATTTAAGATTTATTTAGCCTGGTGGAGTTAAGGCCATGTGGCCTTCTCTTCCACTCACCAGGACAAACATATATTACATCAGAATATAACAATCTTAATTAACTCTAATATTAAACACTAAGTAAAAATTTGATCAAAAGATAATATCTAATATACATATTACGATCTATAATACAACCAGTTAATATTAGTTAAAATTAAGACTAAAACTAATAATAAAATGTATACAATCAAGGCATATTAAATTGTCCCTGTCTAGTGTATATAAAAAACAGGAAAATAATGAGATATAGAAAACTAATTTTACGATTATACAATATTTAAAACAAAACAAATAAAAATATTTGTTATTCTTAATATTATTTAATTATGCAATGGTCTCGGGTTTGATTCCTGATCGGGACAAACCTTCTGGGTGAGTTTTTTTCTGGGATTTTTCCTCACTTTTAAGACAAATGTCAGGTAGCTTTAAGGCCCAAAAGGTCCCCGAACATCATCTGGCCATCATCATCATTATCATATTCGCTGGTGTGGAAAGCAACGGGAAGCTACCACATCTGTAATTCCCTAGTAAAGTTGCAAGCATAGCATGAAAATGCTATGATTGCAGTGAAAGACTTGCCCTTGCACAGAACACATTAGATAGACTTTAACCAATTATGCTATCTGGGCATCTCAATTTAGATGAACATTTTTGTCTCTCTTACATATTCCTGCATGCTTGGAGGAATGTCACCTGGTATTGGTTAATGAGGTAGTACTTAGAACTATAGATCTTGGATTCAATTCCCAGCATGTGCAAACATTTTTCCCTTCAAAAATTAATTTCTCATTCAATACAAGTGTACAAGTAAAATTGATATAAAACATCTCAAAGAAATTGTGCAAAGAAAAGTAGTTTGATGTGTCATGCATACTTCCCCTTTAATGTAAATATTTATAATATCATATTTAAATTATTCATGATATTTATTTTCATGCACCTTTTTCCCTTTCATTGGCCCAAAAAAAATCAGGAGTTCACTTAGATTTACACAAATTAAACTGAAATTAAAATAAATCAAATTAATATTATTAAGGCAATGAAAGGAACCAAAACCATCACTTCATTTGCTGAGACAAATCACAAAACAAATTATTTAAATTTATTTTATCTGCTATCGTAACTATGTGTGATGCTTTAGTTCATTGTTACTAGACAACGAAACCTATATTCTAACAAAAGACGCTATCAAAACATAAAATTCAACAAATCGTAAAATGCACTTTAATGATGATTTTGTATAACTACATAAATGAGCTTTTCATGACTTTTCTGGAAGTATATTATTAGTTATATCTTGGACTGCTTTTAAAATTTTTCCTGATGAACCATGAAAATCACCTCCACTTATTTTTACTTTAAATTCACATATGAAACTAGCACCCAAAATTGCAGAATATAGAAACAATGTTTGATGAATTATCATGTTGTTTTCTCTCTCTCTCCCTAAAACCCACATTACTCTCTCTCTAATCATATAATTTCTGCAATAAATAAATTTTGTTAATTCTACTAAATATACAACATATACTGAAATACTCAGAACGTAGATAAAATATTGTAGACAACACATTACAAAATTAGGCTTTGGTCACTTTCTAACTTGAGCCTCTCGTTACTAAACATCTGCTTTTGTAACTAGTTATCTAAATAACTATTAAAACAAGTATTTTTTTTGTCAGCTCCTAATGTCTTGTGATAGTATTCTAGAGTCTAGCAGTGAATACACAGTGGGAGGTTCTTTAATAACTTATGGAACATCAAAGGAAGTGCCATTAAGAAAGCTTCTATGTATGCTATGCCATTGGAAATGTATTTTAAATAAATTATTTGTTAGATATAATCAAAGATGTGAAAAAATATTTTAGGTTCTAACTTTGAAGGCCTACAATTTAATTGGCCTAACCTCCTGTGCTGTAGTAGGCTTGAGGTCCCAAAAAATAACAAAAAAAAACATTAAAAATATAAAAACGAAGGAGATGTTCTTTTGTAATGAGCCAATCAATTTTTGATCACTTTATGAAGTGGTCAATCATGACAATAGGTCATATTGGCAAACAAAAAAGAGCTATTTGTTTTTTTAATACTATTCTCTATTAGCTATAGAATTCAGAGGGTCCAGTAACTAATTAACTAACAAGAGACCTGTGTGGCTGATGTGTGTGAAAATATAAACCACTGGGGACATGTCACTGTCAACATATTATCACAAAACACTGAGAGTTAGCAAAGAATTTGACGTAATTCAAGATTTGGTGCACAAGAGTCCACTGTGAAGAGAGGTAGAGATCAATAAATTCCAATTATCCTTTACAAATAAACAAATGAAAATAATGATTGAAGCGTAAGTTAATATAAAAAACATAATCATCTCAATCAATTCTCAAGGGAAAATTTCTGTCTAAACCAGGATTTAAACCCAAGACCTCCATATTTATGCACAAGTGCTGTAAATAGCTCAAGTGGTTAGAACACTAGTGCATAAAGCTGGAGATTTTGATTTCAAAACCAAGTTTATGTAGAAATTCTTTTCTTCAGATTGATTCAGATAATTAACCTGAGTATATTAATTTACAGTTTATCACCATAACAAAAGTTTACAGCTTAAATTAATGTAAAATATACCATGATGATGTCTTCCTGATTTAGAAGCAACCCAATTGCATTGTGAATGATGTTTCACTGCTACTGGGATGTCAGATTCTAAGATAGAAAATTTTGTGTCGAATGCAGCTATCACAGCCAGAAATCATGGTAATAAAATATTTTGGGCTAAAGGCCATAGTCCATAACCGGTCTTTTTCCCCAGACGTTCCTCCTTCAATTAGTGGCAAGTTCTTGTAGGTGATGTTCCTAGGAGCAGCAGACGGCTTAAAGCACAAATATGAATTCCGGGTTCCAGCAGTCTGATGCTCATACACAGTCAAACTTTCGACCAAGAACATCATCTAGAATGACTTGCTATTCAAGATGTTCCCCATAATCGATGGAGAAACATCTGATAAAAAAGACCAATTGAGGAGTTGAATGGAATATGGGCATAACTCATGTTTTGCCCTTTTTCTATTCAATGCAGTTTTGGACTCTCCATTTTGTAGTTGGGCAGCCTGAAAAGTTTCATTTCGATATCTCAGATACAGCAGGTTCATCAGCTGATTGTATCAATTAAAATAAACAACAATGTTCTGCATTTAGTTATATATAAAGTGCTAATATCTCAAAATGTATATTTTTGAATTGTGTCCATATTCCATTCAACTCTCAATTATGGATCACGACCTTATAGCCCAAAATCTTCTAATATATCAAAAAATGTTGTGTTAGGATTGGGAGCTACCTAAATAGCTCAAATAGTTAGAGCACCATCGAGTAAAGTTGGATGTCTTGGGTTCAAATCCAGGTTTAGACAGAATTTTATCTTTTTAAAATGTAAATAATATTGTCAAACTTTCCTTATTCTCAGAGTATTGAATTGAAAATTCTAGAGAAAATAGCAGTCTCCATGCTTTTGGTTATCTGTTATTGATATTATTGCAGATACACTGCCATCTTTGTCTTCTACTAACTTATCAAGGGATCAAATTTTAATGTTTGTCTTAATAATTTTCATTAAGATAATAAAAGAATTGCAATGTAAAAATATCCTGTTTTAAAGTCTTGTAAGTTTGAGGCATATATAATACAAATATACATCCCTTGTTTAAAAAATAATTGTGCTTTGACAACTCAATTTAACTTAAACTTCAAATTGTTAGACAAAACACATAGAGGAAGAATAAAAAAAGATGCAAAGTAATAACACAAAATCAAGGATAGAGTTGAACTTTTCCACATGCCAACAAAACTCTAGTTGTCACATTTAGGATAGAAGCTGGTAATGACTGCAGCATATATAAAATTATAAAACTAACTAACTCTCTATCCATCCTTCATTCAATATTCAAATAAATATCATAGTTGGCACAACAGTTCTCTTTGACCACAGCCTTCTTTATTGTTTCATGGATTTTGCAGCTGAAGCCCCATTCCTGCTCCCAGTCTCCATCTTTCTCTATCAAAAGCATCTTATTCATGGAATCCTTTCCTAGAAGTAGCTTATTTAACTTTTTGATACCTCAATTATCTTATTCTTTCCTGAATATCCCTTCTGTCTGGTGTCCATTGAAATACCATGTGTATTTAGTCCATCATTGTTGATGCACCCTACTAACTGTCCAAACCATTTTAACTCCCTCTTTTCACCCATATTAATGATAATAATAATAATAATCATCACCATCAGGACAACATCCCAAGTTGGGCCTCACCAGCTCACAGGAAAGATGTCCATCTCTGTCAATCATGGATGATCTTCCACTAATAGCTTCTTCACATCCTCAACAACTTCATCCAACATCTAAGTATAATCTGATTTATTTTAAAATCATTAGGAAGTAACAATATGAGGTCAAACCCAATATCTAAGTATTGGTCTTCCAGCTGACCTCTTGCCATCACTCGTACTTTGTACTTGTCGAGCCCGTCTCAATCTATTTGTTTTTATTGAGGTTACAATATCTGGTGTTTTATAAAGCAGGTACAGTTCTGACTTATATCTAATTCTCCAGCCATTTGAATTCTCAATTCGGCCATATTTTTTACAAACCGGTAATATATTTTTTTTTCAAAAGTTGCAAGTTTTATTATATTCACTGAAAATGTCCAGGTTTCAAAACTGAGTGTCAATACAAGTTTAATGAGTGTTTTGTATAAAGAGCATAATAATAATAATAATAATAATAATAATAATAATAATAATAATAATAATAATAATAATAATAATAATAACAATAACAAAAATAATAATAATAACAATAATGATAATGATAATGATAATGATAATAATAATTGTAATAACAATAGATTTATTTTCTTGACAGACTTTCGAATTTTCTGCCAGACTTCTCCATCAGGCATAACATTTGCCAATTTTTTTTTACCCAGAGTTTTACATCCTTTATTCTTCCATCTTCCCATCTAATCTTGGGGTTTCCTTTGGATATTTCCTTCTACAGTTGAAGTAAGTATTTTATATAGATTTTATTTATATTTTAGTTTTTGTACTTTGATATAATATGTGACGAAGTCTACATCATTATATATATATATATATATATATATATATATATATAGTTCCTTGTTATATCTAATAACACATACTATTCCACTTAATACTGTATGACTGTCTTGTGGTCTTATGGCCAGAACTCCTGCCTATGGTTCATAAGGTCCCGGATTCTATTCCCAGAGTCACACCATAGGAAAATTTCTTTAAAAGGAATTTTTTTGTGTGGTCACCCATGATCTCCTGACCCTGATAAGTTTTGGTTTAAGTACTATCCTGATGTTTTGCTATCATTTATTACCCATCATATCATTGGAGTAACGTATTTCTCTCTTCCAACCTCAGAAGTGGGTTACAATTTGCCAATAGCAGGAGAGCATACTAGAATGTTATTAGACAACCTGATAGCTTTGGATAAAAAAATTGTGGTTAGAAAGTACTAGGGAAAGGATATTTATTTACAAAAAGTTAAGATTGCAACACAAATTAGTATAATGTAAATGGAATGCTATTTATTTCCTAATTAAAAGTAGCATGTATAACATCAAAGTAATATTACTAGATCCTATAAAATGTATTGACAATTTTTTTATAGTTATATTATAAAACCGTATAAAAATTATTTTCAATTGATTGAAAAAAAAACTTATTGTTCATTATAGTATGTTTGTCCACCGCTGTGGTCTCGAGGTAGCGTGCTGCCTTGTCACGCAGCGGGCCCGGGTTCGATCCCCGGTCGGGGCAGTTTTTCTTGGTGAGGTTTTTATCGGGGTTTTTCCTCACCTGTAAGACAAATGTCAGGTAAACTTTAAGGCCCAAACGGTCCCCGAAATCATATGACCATCATCCTTATCATTATCATCCTTACCATTATCATTATCATCATCATCCTTCACCGGTGTGGAAAGCAACGGGAAGCTACCACACCTACACAATTCCCTAGTAAAGCTGCAAGCATAGCATGAAAATGTTATGATTGCAGTGAAGGACCTGCCTTCGGGCAGAATTACTATGGATGGATAGTATGTTCCAATTTTAACTTTCAGCAACTAAAATCCATTCCAAGAAAGAACTAATGGTATCATTTTAATTATAAAAGTTTTTATACATTTTTTTTACACCATCATCCTCAACTATAATAATCCATGTCACAATCTTCGTTATATCATGAAACTGAAAAATTTGTTTTCTATATCTCATTATTTTCTTTTGTTTTTTATATAGGCCCCTATGTTAGACAGGGACGGTCTACCAACAATTTAATTTATCTTGCTAGAATACATTTTATTATTAGTTTAGTCTTAATCTTAACTATCATTAACTGATTGTATTATAGATCGTAATATAATAGATATGATCTTATTGGTCAAATTTTCATTTAATATTAGAGTTAATTATGATTGTTATATTTTGATGTAATATATGTTTGTCCTGGTGAGTGGAAGAGAAGGCCACATGGCCTTAACTCCACCAGGCTAAATAAATAAAAATAAAATACATTTCTAAGGTTTTCGAAATCTTGGCTTCATCATCAGGACTCTTCTTGATATTGAATTTATAAATAAATACAATATAAAGAAGACTCCTGATGATGAAGCCAACACTTTCAGAAGTTTAGAAATTTAATGATATAACGAATATTGTGACATGGATTATTGTACTTGAGGACAATGGTGTAAAAAAAAAGATATAAAAAAGTTTTATAATTAAAATAATTGTAACCTTAATGGTGTGAACATAGATAAAAAAATTAAAAGTATATATAATGGTATCATCACCAACTATTTGAGATTACACACCCACCAAAGAACTGGGAGGTAGTATTGTCTGTGAAGTTGGGTGTTCTGGAGACATTTTGATCAAAATGTTTAAATTTGTTAGAATGATTATTAAATTGAGTTGTTATATTGCAAGTGTTTGACATTGACATGACCTCTATCTATTGCTCAGTTGTACGTATTATCATCATGACCAAATGACTAGCAGTACATCTTGTTATAGATTGCACTTTTAACAATTATTTCTGTTTGGCTTGCCATAAGCTGGTCTTAGGCTGCTCTTTCATTTATGTCAATATAAGTTTGTGCTGTCTTATATATTAGTTTACTTTTTCATACCCAAGACAAGGCTGGTATTTAAATTTATTGAAAAAATTCAGTTGTTCCAATAAACAGCTCATTAAATTAAATTATAACTTCTTAGAAAAAACTACTCCACATATAATAATGTCCATTTTGAAGTATGTACATAAAAATTAGAAAATGCTGGCATAGGATCATAACAGATCCACCAGCATCAAACATATGAAACCTAATATGATGATATAAAATTAACCCTATGACTTATGGAATTCATAGGTTCTATGCCACGTTCACTAACAGTTTTCACTTGAGGAGGTAATTTTCAAAAGTCTATTTTATCCATCTTGTACTAACTGTACTCTTCTTACGAGGGAGTTAGTGCAAATTACCATCACAATTGCAAAAAGTTTTGGTTTCTATGTAAGAGTTTTACATGTACATTACAAATATGCACACAATATTTGCTATTGACAGTTACACTGCACTTTACAATCATGTGCATGTTCAGTCACAGAGTTAAAAAAATGGGTTGTTGGCAAAAGATTACAAGGATGAACATGTTCACAGAGTTTACAGTTCTGGAAACAGAGTTGCTTATCACAATAGGAGCACTTAATGAATGCCTGCATTAAGCAGTCTTCTGATTCACACTGCTTTTTTTGAATATCAAAAATATGTTTGGGAAGTGTTTTAACCTCTCTCGTCTGAAGTCATCAGGAGTACATTCCAGGAGTACCAAACAAAGTCTGTGAAGACTGAAGAACAGAACTGATTGTGTAGAGTACACATCAACAATGAAATTGAATCCACTTGACGTTGGTGTGAACTGATGCCGTTAAGGATACTGTGATCTTCAATCTGCTTCAGCACCACCTTGAATACCACATCAAGTAGCTGAATGTAATGTGTTTACGATGACTAAGTTACTAAAGTCACGATATCATGTTAGGTTTGGTCCATTGTGAGCAGATTATCGAATATTCATAGCTTACAGTGTTATTGGCAATGGCACTTAGTTTATACATTTTTGAAATCAGCATCTCAAACATATACCGTACATACAAACCAAAATTTTTTACAATTGCAATCACATCTTGTGCTAACTACCTTGTTAGATTACTCTATGTATAAATGCACCATGAGGTCGATGGATTTTTATGATGGAAAAATTCGGGAAGGACTTTGATCCATGGGTCCCAAATCTGATTTTCAGGCTCATGAAAGAACCCAAGTCTGAATAACAAGAGCTTCTGTACATAATTTAACTGACCTTCTCCATCCACATAATACCTTAGTTGTCTACTAGATGTCTCATTGAGGCAATGTGCTATAACCACATATCACTCACTGACATCTGTAGATAAATAAGCATAACAAAATTAGCCTGGTTAAGAAAGTCCTGCTAGGGAGCACCTGTGTCCCCACACATATATGCAGTATATACATAAATGCTTTATTTGGCTATAGAACATCTTTTAAATCAATAAAACTGCTATCAAAACGATTATCATAATCAAACTGACTCTTATTTCAGCAAAATAGTGATATTAAATTAACTCCATGGCATGACAGGCCTACAAAGCACTTTGGCCTGTTAGTTGACTGCTCGCCTCAGAACCATATGCATTAATCACAGGAGTGGAGGATAAAGTGGCATGAGGTCAGTGTATCAGGTTTTCTCAGCCTGGAGCTGCAGCTACCCATAGTCCTCATAATGCTGGGTGAACATTGTTCCCATACTGGCTAAACTTCTCTGAGAAAAATTTTTTTCCCCCCATGAGGATTCACACCAGCTCTATACCAAGACATAATTCATTATACTGCTCAGCTATGGTGCAGAACCTATAAACCCTAGATTTACATCCCATAAATTTATGAAAATGGACAATAGACACTTTGAAAATAAGCTTCTCAATTGTCCTACCTTGAAACAATTGAATGAATATTGATACTTTTAATATCCAGTTCCGTAATACAGTCAAACCTCAGTATAACCATAATTTTAGTCTCTGACTATTTTTATTGTTACTCCAGAGTTATTCTTATAGTGAAAATTTGACAAATTACATTCTATAAATAGAATACATTGCTTGCTTTAAATGTGGAAGTTGAGTCATTGAGTCGATTCACAAAATGATGGGTTTTCCAGCAGATTAGAGGGACTTGCTATAAGGTGCTCTCCATTCGTTGAACAATTTCCTTCATCATAGATGAAGCTTTTTGAAGTTATTGCCAAGCTTCTTATCATAAACCTAGCCTTTGCTAATTTATTTTACCCAGAGCTTTTACATCTTTTGTTAATCCATATTCTCATTTAATTGTGGTCATATCTAGGGTTTTGCTATCTGCTCCATCTTCTGGAAGAAACTCTTGAATCCCATTACCACTGAACTTCTAAATATGCATCTGTATCAAAGGATGTTCGTAAAATTACTTCATTGCCATAATGATTGATACATAACATGATCATGCTATGGAATTTGCTGGAGTCATAGAAAAATTTAGCTTTCTATGGGTTTATATTGATCTTCATTATACAGAGGTTTGACTGAATTTATCCAAATTGTATATACAGAGATTGGTAATAAATTCTACCTACTAACATTCAGAATTTGTTGAAAGATGTTGGCTCAGTATTTTATTATAAGGAATCCATGGTCCTCACTAATGTGTTGGACAAACATTCAGAGGTTATTGAGAGTTGTTACTTGAGTATTTTGATATGAGGAACAAATGGCTTCCAGATTATTATTACACAGTATTTTGATGTCAATATGTCAAATGTTAAGAGGCTGTTGAGTGTTGCTGATTGAGTATTTTGATATGAGAAACCCATGGTTTCCAGAATATATTACACAGTAATTTTGATGTTGATGTGTCAAACTTTCAGAGGTTGTTGAGACACTGTATGAGCATTTTCATGTAAGAAACTCATAGTCTCCAATACCTTATTTCTAGAAAATTTAAGAAAGTTTTTCTGACAAATCAACATCAAGTTACTTTGTATAATGTACTGGAGACCTTGTGTTCCTTATATGAACACACAAAATAAATATACTTCAATATACAATTACTACATAATTACTAGACAATATGTATTCCTTACATCAAAACAATCACCAAACATCCCTCAACAATCCCTGAAAGTTTGTCAGACACATCAACATAATAATACGCCTATATGGTAACAAGATACATCGATCATAGATTCTTTATATGAAAACACTCAACAAACATTCCTCAATAATTAACTTTTTTAGGAATAGATATTATTTATTGAAGTGAAATTTTATCATCTCACCTCATATTCTTCTTCTTAGACTACTTTCAAAACCTTCTTCGGTTCCATTATCATTATTTTCACGACTACTGTTATGTCGTCTTGAAGAACCACCTCTTGTTCCCTTAGTTGTTAGACTGAATAATCTCAAAATCAAATAATTTTCCTTGGGAATTTCAAAATTCATAATTTATCCTTCCGTTAAAAGAAAAAAGAAAGAAAGAAAAAAAAACGAAAAGGAGAAATTAATGAACTTTGAAATTCCTAGGGAAAATAGTTTTATTTTGAGGTTCTTCAGTCTACCAACAGAGGGAGCAAGAAGGTTCTTCAAGATTACATAACAACGGTTGTGAAAATACTGATAGTGGAACCGAATAAGGTTTTGAAACTAGCCTTAAGAACAAGAAGATGGAGAATATTAGGTGAGGTGATAAATTTTTACTTAAATAAATCCCTCATTAATCTTTGAAAGTTAGTCTGACACACAATCATTAAACTATTAGGTAATAAGATACTGGAATCCATGTGTTCCTTATATTCAACCACTACCCTTCACATATCAAAAAAATTATAAATATTACTATTTATAAAGTTTTCATCCATTCTTTTTTCTTTTTTTTTTGTTGTAACGAATACTTTTAAATGTGTGTCATCCATCGTACAAGCATTCTGCTGCTAATAAGATATAAAACTAACATATTCATAAGTTAAAAAATCATCAGTTTTATATTAAGAGTGTTTATGGAACAATTGAAAAGTTTTATTGTATCAATTAGACAATATCTAGTGCAGTGTAACCAGTCTGGTAAATTACATCTTTTATGATACAGTATGTTGTAAGGAGATGCAATATCTTTGGAAAATAATAATTCTTTTATTTTATATAGGTTTTGTATATATAGAATGCCTTCAAACATTATGGCAAAGATTATACAGAGCATACTAAACTGTAAACTGAATATTTTGGTCACAAATACTTATTTCAAGAACCACAAGTTTGTTATGTGACAATAAATTGTTTTCATTAATATTATTAAACATCGCTCACTGAGTAGTTGAACTAAACAGATAATTACATTAAGATTAAATTAAAAGACGTCATCCATTAAATTAAAATGTTTCATACCTCCCCTCATATCCAGCCTTCTAACTAGACCAATTTCGAAACCAGGGAAGCTTCATCTTCATATCTATGAGCCAAGGAAATTATGAAAAAGAAAAAGAATACATAATTTATGTAGCAACAGAAAACGGCTTTGAAGAAAATATGGTACACAAGAAAATAAATAAATTTAAAAGACAAAAGTTAATTAATGAAAGGACACTTATAAAACAAACGGAAGAAAATATAAAATTCAAGAAATTCACTTACCATCCATAGAATCACCACAAGTTAAAAAAAAATGTAAGTTGTAGAGTGTTAACTGGGTCCTCCAACTGATATTTCAGTCTCTTGTTAAGGATAATGCCGCATTAATATGCTTTATTAGTGTCTGAATTCTACTTTTGATCTCCTCCATTTGTCCATTTAAAAACATTTCAATTAAAATTAAGATACAACTATTTAACACAAAACAGTTTTATTTTACAGAATGTGAAATGTGGAAGATAACCATAGAAACAAATAACTTGCTCCAGGTGTTGTGAATAGGTGTTAGGTCAAATATTAAATGTAAGATGGTTTTATATAATCTCAAAACTATGGTGCAGAACTGAGCAAGCAGGTATCGAGAAAAAATAAAAGAAAGAAAATGGCATTAGATTGGACATATTCTACGTAAACCTCAAACTGAGTAGAAAGATGCACACTGGACAGGAATCCTCAAGGTTCAAGGAGGAGAGGAAGATCTAAAATGACTTGGAAGAGGACTGTTGAAGGAGAAATATGTGAAATGGGAAAAACTTTGTTGGAGGTGAAGAGATCGGCAGATGATAGAGCTAAATGGAGAAATTTCATTATGGCCCTATGCTCCAGCTAGGGGTGAAAGGAAATTATTTTTTCATTCTTGTCTGCGAGGACTACATATCTAAATATTTAAATTTCTGGATTACTTTTATAGAAAGACTGTCTGCTTGAATTTTATGTAATGAATTACTTTTTCTTCTTGTTTGAAATAAACCTTTAGTTGAAATAATATTGTTCCCTCTTGACACTTGAAGATGGAACATGTTCCAAAAAGGCGTATTATAAAAAATGTTCATTGAAGTTTTATTGAGGGTGACAGAGCTCTGATACAAATTTATAATTTTAATTTTCTATACTATTACCAATTCTCATTTATATCTTTTAGATATTGCATCTCTTATATCCTTACCATACATTATTTTATCCTACTTTATCCTTGCTAATCCTTTTAACAAGAAAATTACATAATATATATTTTTATTACGTTTGATTCTCAAATACACTAATAAAATATATACTATAAACAAAATAACACTTTATATCCTGTAATTCAAATAATAAATAATGTTTTTGTAAATAAAATACTGTTGAATAAACAAATAAAATTTTCTTTTATTTACCTTTTTAGTTTTGTATGTTTCTCTCCTTGCTGATACCCTGGATTTTGTTCACTTGATCCTTATGTCATATGAAGTATGGACCCAGGTTTTGTCTGATGTAATGATGCTTATAGCTTGCATGAAACAAGTACAATGTAACAATTTACTGTAATATTTTAATATCTAGGGGAAAGCAGCCTAAAATAGTTCACTTCTGTTATAACCCTAATACTTCAGTCATTTAAATAATTAAAAACTAGCAAAATAATTTTGATTGTAAAAATATTATTTGGAAAATACAATCCACATTTTTAATAGTACTAAAATAAATGGGAAATTTTGATTCTTAAAGTTGTCAATATCTACTAATTAAAATATTGTCAACTAATTAAAATTATTCTGAAAGAAAATTTAATTGACAGTCTCTCTCCTAATTAAAAAATAAATAAATGTATTGTGTATGTTATCTGATATAATGTCTATTATGTTAATAATCTTTGATGTGAGAAGTTCTTGTTATGGACATATGAGTCAACAAAAGAAAAAGCTATTTCTGAAGTGAAGATATTGAAATTTTTAATTGGAAGTAACACTATAAGGTTATTAGATTAATCAAATTTTACACCTCACCTCGTATTTGTATCCTTTCTCAGGACTAGTGTTATAAGGAATTTTTTTCCTCATTGTCAACTGCCATCTGACTCAGATGAAAGTTGACAATGAGTAAAAGTTCTTTGAAACTGGATCATCATCATCAACATTTACGGATTAAACCCATATGGTTTGTTCCAGTCACATACATTCTCATTCAAAAAGTTGAATCCATCTCTTTTTCGGTATATCAACATTCCTATCTCCTTTTGGCTAGTAATAAGTATCATTTTGTATGTGTTCATCTTTCATTCTTAGAACATGTTCTTTCCAGAATTCAGACTTTAATAATAATAATAATAATAATAATAATAATAATAATAATAATAATAATAATAATAATAATAATAATAATAATAATACTGGTGTTCTACAGAGTGAGATGTACAATGGGATTGCCATCCTAAGGCAAGCCATCATAGCCCCCAGTTGTATTAACCTCAAATGGAGGGCTGCCACTTCTGCTTCTATGGACCATTGGGGACTTCTTCCGTGTTACCCTGGGAAAGGTTCTCCAAGTTTTTCACCTGGAGAAAAGGTGTCTCCTCCACACATTTATTTTTGTCACTTTAGGTCTTCACATGTTACCCTGTGCAAGGGACCCTTCGATCAGGTACTACACACCAGGCCAGTGAGTCCTGAAGGTCACAAGTGAAGACCCTTTGATGAGACTGCCTCCTAGAGGGTTCTCATCTGCTACACTAAATAAAACTTTAATGGAATCAAAATATAAGGAATGGTGTAAAATCTGATTAATTTAATGATTGCTGAGTGTATATTTTTTTTGCCAAACTCAATTTTGATAAAATATTGGTTTACGGGTTTCCATTTCATATCAAATATAATTTTGTTATTTTAGCTTGTTAGATTGGAAAAATGACATAATTTTAAATCACGCATCAGACTACACAAAACTGAATATCATCATTAATAAAAACGTAACCAACAATTTTGTGACTTTTTTAGATAATCCTGCTCCATAGCCGAGAGGTCTAAGGCATCATGCAGGTAAGAAGAAATTATGTTTTCTTACCCAGACTCCACATCCCTTAATAAAATATTCTAATATTGCTTGAAAATATTGATTACATGTGCTTTATGATTGTCATGAAGCACAATTTTACAGTTTTCTAGTGTTCATATGAACACTAATATATTAACTTTATTAATACACTATATTTTGGGCTACTTTTTCTGTACAAACTTTGAACTTTGAAATTAAATGTTATCTCAATTTTCTTGACTTTGACAAAATGATATGCTAAAAAGAAAAGAAAAATGCATCTTATCAAACCCAATTTTGGGTTTATATCAGCTTTATATGCTATATTAATAACATTTTTAACTGTAAAGTGTCAAATTGTGCTTGTTGTAGAAAAATCACATAAAAATTTTTCATCAAGGTGGTGATTATTATCAATGATTTTATAACTTTAATTTCCTTTAGTAATTATCCTGCATTTTAAGTTAATTTGATTACAACCAAATTTTTACTACATTTTGTATTTCATTTTCATGTTTCATATTGAACAAATTATAGAATGGATTTCAGAACACTGTGGCATAGAAGGAAATGAAAAGGTTGACATGTTTGTTGGCTAAAATGGGATCTATAATCAACCATCCAAAACAAAGAAACTCCTCTTTGAAACTATAAAATGAAAAATATAAAGGATAATCTTCAATAATTCTATTCTAATGTAACCAATACAAAAGATAGCTCTAACTGAAGGGGAATTCTATAAGAACAAAGAAGAATTCTAAAGATTAAAACTGATAACAAAAATGCCTCATAAATTATTTGGATCACAATTAGACATAATTTCCTGAGAAAATATATTCATAGGATTGGAATAACTAACTCGCACAACTGCCTATCATACCATCAACTAGTGGAAATGGATACACACCACATCAAAATATGTGAAGCATTATAGTCTAATATAAAGATATTGGAGGGGCAAGGAAGAGAATAATTTTATTGTTAAACGAAGGTAAAAATGTGGACCAAATTCTAGGATATTCCTGCCAATCGTGTAAGATGGAGACCTGCCATTCATGCCCTATTCTCCACAAGAAGTGAAAGGACTCACTATTACTAATTTTTACTCTAAACATTTCAATTTCTTCTACAAAAGACCATTTGATTGAAAAAAAAAATCATTCAATGGATACCTAGTCATTGCAGCATAACATGAAATTAAATTATTGATAGTAATTATAGTAGCAGGTTAGTGATAATAATAATAATAATAATAAAGTCCTTCCTTGTAGAGCATAGTGTATCAATGGGAGATCTCCATGCAACACAATTGGCAGCAATAGCGTTGACTTCAGTCTACATTCTTCTCAATCTCATTTATAATAGATCTCATCCATTATCCTCTTGGGCGTCCCTCTGTTCGAGTTTCCTGCGGATTCCATTCAAGTGCCTGTCTTTCAAAAGCATCTCTTGGTTTCTTTAGAGACAATGTCCTATCCACCTCCGATTGAATCTTCTGATTTGTATTTCAACTGACTGAAATTATCAATAATATTAAAAAAACATTTCTATAACCCAAACCTTTACAAGAAATATCTTTTTGCAAATTCTAGTGTCAGTATCCACTTAATAATCAGTGGAGAGATCAAAGCCATCCACGCTGGCCTACAAAAACTAATATAGAGACCTCCTGACACTACATCAGCAATAGAAGCAACAACATTCAACAAATAGCAAACTATTAGAGATACACATCAAATGATCAATATACTCACCAAACTAAACATAACAATTCACCTTCAGTGAATACTTTTACATGTTGGATCTATTGGCCAAAAAGGGGACCAACATCCAATACACTAGAACTTCGACAAAAATACGCACAACCAAAATTCTTATCAAGAGAAGAACCAAATAATTTTCCTCGAGAACAGACTCCTGATGACAAGTCACAAAATATAGAACAGTGTACAGGACACCAATAAAAACAAATCAAAAGAATCAACAATAATCTTCTAATTGAATACTGGCTATGATTTCCTAACAGCCCATCTACATAAACTAAAAATCTTCAAGAGAATGTACTGTGTAATATGTAAGCAAACAACTACAGTACTGAACAAAGACCATGTACTCAAATGTGAAAAACTAAAGAATATCAACAACATAGTGTGATTTTAATGGGATGTCATGAGAAAAATTAAGAAAATCTTCAGTGTGTGCCTTAGAAACCAATCAACTAATCATATCCACTTGACAAATATATTGGTAAAACAAGGATTTCTTTTGAATAAGGTAAAACACTTCTAAATATGGTGCAAGTAGTTAGACACTTTCCCTCCACCACTGGATTCCGAGTTCACAACTCCATGTAGGGTTTGTGTTAGACGAATTGGGCACATTTGCAAGTTTTTCTTGGGATTTCTCCCATTTTCCACTTCAAAAAACTTTATCCACTACTTCTCCATACACATGTCATCTATTCTGTTTTGCCTGTCCCTATAATGGTGTGACAAACTCGTTAGTCAACTTCCTCATAAATTACATACCTTTATTATTAGGGATATCATCTCATCTCATCCCTTGTCCTAGCATTATGTCGGTCACAAGCAAGTGAGTTTAACATAACAACTTATACAAAATATTCATCTTGAATGTAAATGAATTAAAATCGACGGTACAACAGGTTGTTGACCTTATGTACCAGTCACAGAAGAGGATATTCAATCCGCAGATCAGGAGAGAGCGAGCAAAAGGAATGTAATTCGCAGCATATTATATAATAAGGATTATACAAACGTACCTTATATCAGTCGCTAAGCGGGCGTATTATAGCGTCACTGATCACATTTACGGACGGTTAGCTGTTTGCTCTGCTAATAATGTTTATGGTATTATTAAAAGTTCATCTAAAAAGAAACCGATGATATTGAATCCGATATACCGTCATTCGGGAGACGACCTCTTTCATTTTGACCGTCAAAGTGATCAGTGACGCTATAATACTAGTTCGAATCCGATAAAAAGTCCTCGCAAAAATAGCCCTATATAAACTACAGATGCATGATGCTGTTCCTGTATTATTGGGCATGTTTTATATATTGTGCCGCTTGCTGTCCTCATACTGCATTTGATCTGCGGACTGTAGACGTGACATGTGCTCAGCAAGATGAATCTTCCAAGCCATTATTTCTGGTTTTCTCAACCTGGAGCTGCTACTTAATTTTGCAAGTCAAATTTCTCATGGGCATTGGTTCCATATTGTGGCCAAAATGAGAAAATTTGTTTTCTCATGGGAACTACCATGGCAACTCTATGCCGAAGAAGGATTAATTAGATTGTTCGGACACAGTATGGGACCCCTTTATAGGAAATTTCGAAGGAATGTGTAATTATTTACGTTGTTTTCATGAAAAGAGTTTTGAAAAATTTACAAATCTTCATCGGTCCTACTTAGTAAACACTGAAAATGACTATGGCAATATACAGGGTGGTCACAAAGTATCGATCCATTTCAAGAAATAATGGACTCAGTTTGATAATTTTCATGTATTTTATTGTCATATTATGTGGACATGTTCGTCGCATTTCAACATTACCTCCGTCCTTTTGAAGCATTGTTTACTTCGTTCAGGAGTAGTCCGAAAGACGTTCTGAAGCTTAGCTGGTGAAATAGCCGTCATTGTATTACGATTCGAGTTTTAAGATCCTGGAGATCCCGTGCCTTTTTTTTCACCCTTTCCTTTATGAATCCCCAAGCAAAGAAGTCCAGGAACGTAAAAATAGGGTAAGATGATAATCATAGTCTTGCTGAACCTCTGCCTATCTATCTGTAAGGAAATGTTCGATTGAGCTAGTCCCGAAAATTCAGTGCAAAATGAGGGAGTGCTCCAACCTGTTGGAACACAAAATCAGCAATACCGTCCTGGTGTAACTGTGATTCGAGGAATAACTTGAGCATGCCAAGGTTGGTCCTGTGAAGATGAACTGTTGTCTTAGTGAATCTAAGTCACACATTCGCATTTGGTGTGTCTTTGTAATTCTCTGGCATGTGAGGTACCCCATATGCGCTTGTTATGTTTGTTAACCAGATGTTTGCTCGTGTGGGTCCTGGTCTGCGAAATTTCCGAGTGAACGCTTGTCTCACCTCGCGCACTAACAACGTACACACATTTTTCTATCGTCAGCACAAAAATGGATCGAATGAAAAATATGTACCTACATATATGTTTTATTGCAACGAAAATTGGTACATATTGTCACTAGTTGGCCGTCTTTTGTCGTAAATAATCACATAGATTATCGTGTAATAGTTCACAATTATTTTATTCAATTCTAGAATCTATCAGTAACAGCTTGTTCACAATTTGCACTAAATAATCAATCTTGACTTAAAGTTTATCTAGTACACAATTATTATGCAGTCTCTGATAAGTCCACTCGCTACTATTTCTTTTCTCCTCACTCTTCACCTATCGCTTTCAGAAACACAACTGACTAGTTTCCGTCTTGGCCACAGATTATATAGGCGGGTTTGTAGGTTCTCGGCCTGGACACTTCCAAAAATTAAAGTTTCTGGCCACAGAAATTTCCCGAAAGAGAAGGTAGAGCTGCGTAGTGATCTCTGAATGAGGCCCTGACATTTTGATGGTCTGAGCGGGTCTTTGGACTCGCGAATCTATTTCTACCAATGCGAGATCACTATTCTCGCCTTCGCCCGCGAAATTCAAACGTCATTACGACGTGCCACAATATGATTTTTTATGAAAAAAAAAAGCGTGCTCTATAAACCACCAAAATCAGTCCATTAGCAATGGAGGCTCACTGAGAACCCACAATTTTAAAATTGTTCCAGCGGGCGCAATTCATATTCCTTTCAAAATAAGTTAGAAAGATTTAATTAACAAGGGAAATATATTTTCCGTAATCCAGTAAAATCTTATCATAATATGCACTTGATAAGGGATTCGCTTAAGTTACGCAGTTCTTATGTGAAAGGGCATTTATTTTTTATTCCTAGATTTTGGATCATCACTTTTTAAACACCCTATAATAGCCGATTAGCTAATCGTATTGTTACAGTATATTGTTCATCTAAAATATTGTTTGTCATTGAAATGGATGAGTTTCTACAATAATTGAATTTAAGGACATTTCGATACATAATTCCTGTATGTCCCTTTTGTACACATAATTATATTTGATCCGAATTGCGTTTGATGTCATGATTTCAAACTGCGCGAGATCAAAGTGTCTTTTTCGATAAATATCAAATAGGGGTTTTTATCACACATATGTGGATACTCAATTTATTATTGGACTGTTAGTTTTTTATCATTGTATCGTCGAATAGGCAGTTTATTTGGAAAACGTTTCCTCTTTCAAACGCACATAACTGGGACATTCGTTAAAGCCTACTGCTTAATTAGTCTTTAATATCAGTTTTCATGTGAAATAAAATATTTTTAATAATTATGGACCTGCCTTTGTGAACCTCCGCTTCTCGGAATAACGTTTTTGGATTTAAACGGGCAAAAATAAATGTAACGTTCAGGTGAAAAAAAATGAGGATAGACATTCTTTTGGAGTTGAACGTCGTGTCAAAGAGATCTGGTGTAAGTTTTAGATACCTAGACTAAATTAGACCTTTATCCTTCTGGACCAGCAATTTGCCACTTTTGCTGATTATTGTTATTCATATTTACCGACATCAAGGAATAGGCTTTCTGACCCGTTGCGTCTCAAAGTAGGCCTAATTTTATACACCATATTTTCAAAGGTTGGCTTATATTCCTTTTTTTACTTTTTGGATTATAGTGTAAAACAGCTTTTCCTATCCTCGTGTCTGACATTTGTTGGATGTGATATTTTCAGTTTATTATGTAATAATAATAGTAAATAATAATAATAATAATAATAATAATAATAATAATAATAATAATAATATTAATAATAATAATAATATTAATAATAATAATATTAATGGGGGCACGCCGTAGCGTAGTGGTTAAGGCACTGAGCTACAAGCCGGAGGGTCGAGGGTTCAAGTCCCGTTGGGGTCAGGATTTTTAAACTGGCCCAAACCCTCTGGCGGCACTATGGCCCTGGGGTCGACTCAGCCTCTTGTTCTGGGGGTAAAGGCGGCCGTCACGCAGGGCTGACAACCCGGCTGACATAAAGTGCCGATTGTCTAGAAAATGTGGGAGCCTTAACCTCCTACTACCCCAAGGGCCTCCGGGCCTGTTGTGGGATCACTTTACTTTAATAATAATATTAATTTTAAGCCCATGCTTTCCCTTTACAGAGATTTAGGCGCTCTCACCCCTACAGGGAAGAATTTGAACCATACTAATTTAGTTACACTTGTTTTCGTAAATATAAATAATAATAATAATAATAATAATAATAATAATATAATAATAATAATAATAATAATAATAATAATAATAATAATACTAATAATATTAATCATATATAATAATAAGAATAATAATAATAATAATAATAATAATAATAATAAAATAATAATAATAATAATAATAATATAATAATACAACCCTAACCACCAACCAACAAAACACTCATATAATACTAATCAATAATACTCCTACTAATAATCATCCTCCTCACTCCTCCTCTCCTACTCCTCCCTCCTCCTCATCCTCATCATCATCCTCAATAATCCTCCTCCTCCTCCTCCCTCCTCCTCATCATCACATCCTCCTCCTCCTCCTCCTCCTCCTCCTCCTCCTCCTCCTCCTCCTCCTCCTCCTCCTCCTCCTCCTCCTCCTCCTCCTCCCTCCTCCTCCTCCTCCTCCTCCTCCTCCTCCTCTCTCCTCCTCCTCCCCTCTCCTCCTCCTCCTCCTCTCCTCCTCTCTCCTCCTCCTCCTCCTCCTCCTCCTCCTCCTCCTCCTCCTCCTCCTCCTCCTCCTCCTCCTCCTCCTCCTCCTCCTCCTCCTCCTCCTCCTCCTCCTCCCTACTCCTCCTCCTCCTCCTCCTCCTCCTCCCTCCTCCTCCTCCTCCTCCTCCTCCTCCTCCTCCTCCTCCTCCTCCTCCTCCTCCTCTCCTCCTCCTCCTCCTCCTCCTCATCCTCCTCCTCCTCCTCCTCCTCCTCCTCCTCCTCCTACTCCTCCTCCTCCTCCTCCTCCTCCTCCTCCTCCTCCTCCTCCCCTCCTCCTCCTCCTCTCCTCCTCCTCCTCCTCCTCCTCCTCCTCCTCCTCCTCCTCCTCCTCCTCCTCCTCCTCCTCCTCCCTCCTCCTCCTCCCTCCTCCTCCTCCCTCCTCCTCCTCCTCCTCCTCCTCCTCCTCCGCTCCTCCTCCTCCTCCTCCTCCTCATCCTCCCTCCATACTCCTCCTCCTCCTCCTCTCCTCTACTCCTCCACCCTCCTCCCCTCCTCCTCCTCCTCCTCCCCCTCCTCCCTCCTCCGCCTACTCCTCCTCCCCGCCTCCGCCTCTCCTCCTCCTCACCCTCCTCCTCCTCCTCACTCCTCCTCCTCCTCCTCCTCCCTCCTCCTCCCTCCTCCTCCGTCCTCCCCTCCTCCTCCTCCTCCCCCTCCTCCTCACTCCTCCGCCTCATCCTCCTCCTCCGCCTCTCCTCCTCCTCCTCTCCTCCTCATCCTCCTCCTCTCCTCCTCCTCCTCCTCCTCCTCCTCCTCCTACTCCTCCTCCTCCTCCTCTCCTCCTCCATCCTCCTCCTCCTCCTCCTCCATCCTCCTCCTCCTCCTCCTCCACGCCTCTCCCATCCTCCCTCCCTACTCCTCCTCTCCTCACTCCTCCTCCCCTCCTCCTACCTCACCCCTCCTCCTCCTCCTCCTCCTCCTCCTCCTCCCTCCTCCTCCTCCTCCTCCTCATCCTCCTCTCCTCCTACTCATCCTCACTCCTCATCCTCCTCCTCCTCCCTACTCCTACCTCCTCCTCCTCCTCCTCCTCCTCCTCTCCTCCTCCTCCTCCTCCTCCTCCTCCTCCTCCTCCTCATCCTCCTCCTCCTCCTCCTCCTCCTCCTCCTCTCCTCCCCTCCTCCTCCTCCGCCTCCTCCTCCCCTCCTCCTCCTCCTCCTACTCCCCTCCTCCTCCTCTCCTCCTCCCCCTCCTCTCCGCCTCCTCCACTCCTCCTCCTCCTCCTCTCCCTCCTCCTCCTCCTCCTCCTCCTCCTCCTCCTCCTCCTCGCTCCGCCTCCTCCTCCTCCCTCCTCCTCCTCCTCCCTCCTCCTCCTCCTCCCTCCTCCTCCCCGCCTCCTCCTCCTCCTCCTCCTCCTCCTCATCCTCCATCCTCCTCCTCCTCCGCGCTCCTCCTCCTCGCTCCTCCTCCTCCTCCTCCTCCTCCTCTCCTCCTCCTCCTCCTCCTCCTCTCACTCCTCCTCCTCCTACTCCTCCTCCGCCCCTCCTCCTCCTCCTCCTCCTCCTCCTACCTCCTCACTCCTCCTCCTCCTCCTCCCCTCCTCCTCCTCCTCCTCCTCCTCCCTCCTCCTCCTCCTCCTCCTACTCCCCTCCTACTCCTCCTCCTCCGCCTCCTCCTCCTCCCTCCTCCTCCTCCTCCTCCTCCACCTCCTCCTCCTCCTCCTCCTCCTCCTCCTCCTCCGCCCTCCTCCTCCTCCATCCTCCTCCTCCTCCTCCCTCATCCTCCTCCTCCTCCTCCTCTCTCAACCTCCTCCTCCTCTCCTCCTCCTCTCCCTCCTCCTCCTCCTCCTCCTCCTCCTCCTCCTCCTCCTCCTCCTCCTCTCCTCCTCCTCCTCCTCCTCCTCCCTCCTCCCTCCTCCTCCTCTCTCCTCCTCCTCCTCCTCCCGCCTCCTCCTTACTCCTCTCCTCCTCCTCTCATCCTCCTCCTCCTCCGTCCTCCCTCCTCCTGCTCTCCTCTCCTCCTCCTGCTCCTCCTGCTCGCGTCCTGCTGCTCCTCTCTCCTGCTGCCTCCTGCTGCTCCTATGTTGCTCCTCCTACTCCTCCGCAGCCTACTGCTCCTCCTCCTCCTCCTCCCGCCTCCTCCCTCCTCCTCCTCCTCCTCTCCTCCTCCTCCTCCTCCTCCTCCTCATCCTCCTCCTCCTCCTCCCCTCCTACGCCTCCTCTCCTCCTCCTCCTCCCTCTTCCTGCGCCGCCCCTCTGCCTGTTGTTTTCCGTTGTTGCTTCGCTCGTCTCCTGGTGCGGCCCCCGTGCTTTAGGTAAGTTGCAGTTTCGAAACCTATGTGTACGTATATGTAATTTTCGCGTAGCACATGTGTCAGTGTTAGTGGAAGATATAAAACTATTTCGAGTTCAGGAGGACATAATCAATATTTACTGGGTAAAACGTTGAGGTTATATACATTGCATGATAATTCTAAGAGCAAGAAGGAAGCCAAGCTGACTCAGCTCGCACCGAAGTGACGTTTGCTTGAGCGCTACCAACTGTCAAGATGGCGAGCGACCCTGGCGACGAATTTGAGAACTGTTTCGATACTCTTCTTCAGAATGTACAAGAAAAAGGCGGCAAAATGAGAAAAGATTTAAAAGAAGACATTGTAAACTCGGTAAGCAGGCTCAGACAGCTTTATAACAATATTATGAACACAATTTCAGAAAAAGATGAACAAATCAAGAAACTGGAAAAAGAAAAGCAAGACATTGTTAAATCTAATAACACGGTTGAGACAACAAACAGAATATTATATTCTGATATTATAAGCAATAAGAGGCATAACACAGAGGAGCCAAGGAAGTACAGCTTAGTTGTTAAATCAAAAAACAATCAATCAACAGAATACATCAAAACTGTAATAAAAACAAAAGTAAATCCAGCAGACATAAAAGTAGGTATAAGCGGTGTCAAATCTCTCAGGAATGGGAACCTGTTAATTCAGGCTGGTACTAAACATGAAGTCGATGCAATATGTAACAACATCAATCAGAAATGCGGCGATGAAATGGAAGCAACTGCAAACAAAAGATGAAACCTCGTCTAATCGTGTTCAACGTACCCAAGGAAGGGGACCTGGATAGCTGGAAAAATTCTATCATAGAACAAAACGAGGAATTAAACCTGCAAACAGAGGAAGTGGTACCAAAATTCAATTTCAAAGATAAGAAGAATAATATAAACTTGGTAATAGAAGTTACATCTGAAGCTAGAAAGAAACTATTAGGCAGAAAGATCAAACTAGGGTGGAGCATGAGCACAACTGCCGACTATTTAAGAGTGAATAGATGCTTCAAGTGTAATAAATATAACCATAAAGCTGAGGACTGCAAAAGTGAACAAACATGCCCTCTATGTACGGGGAATCATAAATTAAGAGAATGTACAGCTCCAAAGGACGAACATAAATGCATAAACTGCATAAACTACAACAGATATAACCAAGCACAACCTGTGGATGTCAAACACTCAGCTTTAGATCAAGAATGTGAATGTTATAAAATAGCCCTAAAGAAATATACTGACAACATTGATTACTGAAATGGATACCTCACAACAAACCAGAAATTATATGACACACAATAAACCACTAAATGTCAACAGATCAACCTTCAACATTCACGAGCAGCAGTTAGTAACCTGATTCAGCAAATTGCGGAAAACAAGCTCGATCTGATATTCGTACAGGAGCCGTACTTAATTCACAACAATCCAGCAGGAATTCCGAAGTCAATTAAAACCCTCGTACAGGGAAATAGAAGGAAACGAGCAGCTATTCTTGTGAACAACGACTCACTAGACATCATAATCATAAATCAGCTCTCAGACGAAGATTGCATAGTTGCAGAAGTCCGTACACGTAGGAAAAACATGTATATTGTGAGCATGTACTGTGATATTGAAGAAGATATAGAAGGTACAATAAGTAAAATAGAATCTATAATGAACTACGCTAACGGAACAAGTGTCCTATTGGCTGCTGACACAAATGCAAGGAGTAAAATGTGGCAGGATGCAATCACAAATCACCGAGGAAAAATATTAGAAGAATTTATAACTGGCAGTAATCTATTCATAGTTAATGAAGCAAATGGAATTCCAACATTCGAGTCTAACATAGGCAAGAGCTACATAGATCTAACGATCACTAATGGTGGAATGATTAATAAGATAATAAATTGGAGAAGTGGAGAAATAGAAAGTTGCTCGGATCATAAAGCAATAACATATAGCGTGGTAATAGACAGCATGAATGTAAACTCTGAACCTGATAGCACTCACAGCATAGGTATAAGATATATAGTTAAAAATAGTAATATTCCTGCTTTCATAAATACACTAAGGAAAGAATTCATAACACAGTTTAATTGTGAATATCAGGGCAATGATATTAATGTATTGGATTACGAACTGTCGTGCAAAATGAATAACCCAACAGAAACTGAATTATTAATCGAAACCTTTACCAGTTGTGTAACATCTGCATGTAAAACAGTATTTAATTACTCATTACAGAAGAAAAAACCAGCGAAGGGTAGAACTGTACCGTGGTGGAATGAAGAATTACAACTAAGACGAAATAAGGTCAATGCTATGAGGCGGCGATACCAGAGAACACGAAATAACGAAGCCCTGAGAGAAGAAAGGAAAAGTCAGTATCTACAGGAAAGGCGACACTATCAGAATGATCTTCGGAAGGCAAAAATGAATTCTTGGAAATTATTTTGCACTGTGGATGATGGCTCAAATCCCTGGAACAAGGTGTACAAGATAGCAGCAGGAAAACTCAGAGAGAAGACCGTCTTATCTACAATACAAAAACCGGATGGAACATATACTGAAGACCTTCATAGCACCTTGAGATATATGATAGACCATTTCATTCCTGACGATAAAGAAGATGAAGACACTGATCATCAACGGAATATAAGAATAATGGCTAAGGAACCTCCTAATACTGATAAAGACAAGAAATTCACTGAAGAGGAAATACGATCAGTAATAAAGAGTTTCAATCCCAACAAGGCTCCAGGTGAGGATGGGATAACAAGCATAATCCTCTTGCAAGTGTTTAACTGCTTTCCATCCTTTCTCACTGCAGTGTATAACAACTGTCTTGAAGAAGGCTGTTTTCCTAAACAATGGAAAAAATCCAATATATTACCTATAGTTAAACCTGGAAAACAGCATAGCAAACAAGTTACCAAGTACCGGCCAATTAGTCTAATAAATGTGGAAGGAAAGGTATTGGAAAAACTACTGATCAATAGGATATTACATTGGGTCAACACCAACAACTTGATGAACTCAAATCAGTTCGGCTTCACACCTCAGAAAGGAACAGTCGACGCAGTTATGGCTGTAAAAAAATTCACAGAGGAAAGCCTCCGCACAAAAAAATTTGTAGTAGCTATTAGTTTAGATGTACGTGGTGCTTTTGATTCTGCATGGTGGCCACGCATTTTGCTTAACCTTAAACAACATCAATGCCCTAGAAATCTATACTTGCTGATAAGCAGCTACTTCAGTAACAGAACAGCGATCTTACAAACAAATGAGTGCATTATCACAAAGGAAGTTACCAGGGGATGTCCACAAGGCTCGAGCTGCGGCCCTGGTCTATGGAATATAATGTATAATTCAGTCCTCAACTTGGAACTAACAAACCATTCAAAGTTAGTGGCATTCGCTGATGATCTATTACTGCTTACTAGAGGTAACAGTAAAAAAGAAGCAGAAAACTATGCAAACTCAGACTTGAAAAAAATCGAGATCTGGACTAAGCAAAACAAAATTGTATTTAATGATTCAAAATCAAAGGCTCTACTAATTTCGAGAAGAAGAAAAGTTGGAAATGAACCAATCAGGATATATTTAAATTACAAACTCCTCGAACAGGTCAAGGAACTCCGATATCTAGGGATAACCTTAGACGAAAAATTCAACTTTAACAAACATATTATAAACACAACGGAGAAGGCTCTCTTACTAACCAACATGTTAAGCAAAGTAGCAAAACTTCAGTGGGGTCTTAGCTACCAAGCTTTAAGAACTATCTACAGAGGAGCTATAATACCTGTACTAACATATGGATCACCTGTCTGGGAGCATGCACTAGAGAGGAAAAAGAATATGAAAATACTTCAAAGAACCCAGAGAATAATAAATATAAGAATTGCGAAAGCACATAGAACTATATCGTTTGAAGCCTCGTGTGTGGTTGCTGGAGTGAAACCTATCTACATAACAATAGCAGAAACAGCTGAAACATACAAGATAACACATGGGATGACACCTGATTCGACAGATTATGATGCACCATTAAAAATAGCAAACTGGCCACATCCAGCTGAGAGATTACCTATGGAAGAAGTCAAAGAAGGCAAATATTATGACATAGAAATATTCACAGACGGAAGTAAAATCCAAGGAAAAGTCGGAGCAGCTGCAATAATATTTAAACAAGGAGAGGTTATTAGTAGAATCAAAGCTACATTGCATGATAGATGCTCTAATAATCAGGCAGAACAAGTTGCAATCCTTAAAGCATTAGCGGCGCTTGAGGACATGGACATATGTATGCAAGAAAGAATTACTGCAGTATATACAGACAGCAAAATTACGTTGGACCTAATCCAAAACAATTCTAAGCACAATAATTTAATAGAGGAAATGCAATACAAACTCAGACGACTCAAGGAACAGCAGTGGATTATACATTTTGCATGGATAAAAGCGCACGTAGGATATGTTGGCAATGAAATGGCTGACAAGCTAGCCAAGGCCGCTGCACTTGAAAATGGAACAGATTACGCATATGACAAAAAATCAAAAACGGTTATCGCTAATGAAATCAAAGAACAAGGGATCCAGAAGTGGCAAGAAGAGTGGTCTAACACAACAAAAGGAGCAACCTGCAGGGAGTTCATCCCATCAGTAGTTCAAAGACTGAAAACACAAATTAATTTAAATGTTTCACTAACAGCTATGATCACGGGACATGGATTAACTAAATCATATCTACACAGGCTGGGAATAATACAGGACCCTATTTGCATCTGCCAACAAGAAGAACAAACTGTAGAACACCTCATATATAGATGCTGCAAACTCAATCAACAAAGAGACGTCTTGAAGAAAACCATAGAATCCAAACGCTACAAATGGCCAGTGACTAAAGAACAGTTAATTACAAACAATCTAGGAGCTTTCAAAAGATTCATTAACAATATAAACTTTGGCGCATTAAAATAAGAAATCATAGGACTAAGAAGATAGAGTGAAGTGACAAGAATAAGTGTAAGTAAACAATAAACCAAGAACAAGTTCAAGATACAAGACAGTAACTATCGTGTAAAGAATTAATATTGAGTAGAAGTGACTAGGATAATTATAAATAACATGGACATGATATAAAAACAGTTAAAATAGTGCAATGTATATAAAACAACATTTATATGTATCAACAAGGCATGTAGTATCGCTTATTGCGATGGGGCATGTATATTGTAATGTACTTAAAAAAAAAAAAAAAAAAAAATAATAATAATAATAATAATAATACCAATACTAATAATACCAATACTAATAATACCAATACTAATAATACCCAAATAGTAATACTTCCAAATAGATAGATCGTTTTTTCTTTAAGAGTGGACAGACACAATAAAATAGAAAGTATTGTAACAATTAAAACATTTTAACCTCATCTTGCATACAAAACAAGTCATAAGGCAGTGAGCTAAGCATTCACTGGCTTGCTGTGCAAAGAAAGCTTTTCATTGGAGGAAGGGGACGTATTGAAGCTCTACTGTGCAATTAGTTTACTCGTGTGAATTGCATGTTAAAACTTTGAAAGTTTGAGATCAAGAGTTCACTCTTTTTTTTTTTTGCCAAGTATACTTAATTTTATTAAGTACACTTAGCAAAAAAAAAACTAATGATTTAAGGGAAGTAGATTATACAGGAAATGATTGGAGAGCATTGGCTCTGGATAGGAATGTATGGAGAGCTTATGTCTGCGCGGCCATGAACCTGCAGGCTTGATAGTGCCAGTGAGTGGGTGAGTAAGAACTTAATTTTATTTCACATTTTAAAGATAAAGTGATCCCACTACAGGCCTTAGAAGGGCCTTTGAGTAGGAGGAGGTTAAGGCACCCACTTTTTGTAGACAATTGGTATTTTATGCCAACCAGATTAGCCCTGCATTACGGCCGCCTTTACCCCCGGAACACGCATCTGGTACTATTCTCCATTAGAGGGTGAGTCGACCCCAGGGCCATAGTGGCATCAGAAGGTATTGGTCAGTTTAAAAATCCTGACCCCACCGTGACTCGAACCTACGACCTTCTGACTTGTAGCGTAGTGCCTTAACCATTGTGTAAATAAACATTAACATGTACTGTATTCAACAAGTGATACAGAGCAACACCCCTAAACATATCCACAATTAACTAGCTCGTATGGAATAAGATTATTTCAAAATATTAAAAAAAATACGAATGAACATAATACAGGGTGTACATAAAACGATATAGCAATTTTAAAACTGTGGAATTATACTTTAACAACTACCAAAAAAACAAAGCTCATATTAAATGGAAGAGTAACAACTCCAGTTTGCATTATAAGTTCATAGGTGTTCAATGTGAGCCCCATTTGTTACACAACATACATCCAACAACCTGTAGACTAATTCTTCCCATACATTAATAACCATGTCTGGATTGATGGCATCAACAGCTTATCGAATCCTGTCTCTCAACGCAGGCAGGTTAGCAGGAAATGGAGACACGTAGACTGTCCTTCACAAAACCCCAAAGGAAAAGAATCACATGGGTGATCTATTTATTTATTTAGCCTGGTGGAGTTAAGGCCATGTGGCCTTCTCTTCCACTCAGCATAACAAACATCTTACATCAGAATATAACAATCAAATTACTCTAATATTAAATACTAAATGAAGATTTGATCAATAAGATAATATCTATTATATTACAATCTATAATACAACCAGTTAATGATGGTTAATATTAAGACTAAAACTAATAATAAAATGTGTTCAAGCAAGATAAATTGTTGATAGACAGTCCTCCTCTAATGTATATAAAAAAACAAAGAAAAATAATGAGAAATATAAAACTAATTTTACAGTTATATAATATTGAAACAAATGAAAATGTTTAATTTTAATATTATTTTCATAAATGATTTATTAATTGTTAAAAGAATACTATCAGTGAGGCGTATAAGTTAGTTATTAAATAATTCTTTAGCTAGGAGGCCACTGAAGATAAGCCCTATTATCTGGACCATGACAACCAATCCAGTAATTACAGTGTGGAAGGTTTTATGAAAATGTTACATATGCGTCCCTACTGTTTAAAATTGTTACAGGCTCTAAAGCCTACTGATAATGCTGACTTTGTGCTTGAAATGTTGCAGTAGCAACATTCTCCTCGGACACTCTTGGTCACCCCACACTTTCGTGTTTACACAGACAACCAGTCATTGCGAACTTATGTCATCGACAAATGTTAGCATTGGAGGGATCAAGATTAAACTGCCTACAAAATGTACGTTGAATTGTCACAACTGATTTACAACTCTCGAACTGCAAAACACAAAACATTTTCTGTTGAGTTGCCATCTTTGTTATTATTGTTGCCATAGAAACAAAATGAAAGAAAGATAAAATCAGGAATTTATCAAATTAATTGTAAAGATTGAGAAAGGATATACATAGGAAAAGCAAAAAGGAATTTAAATACAAGATTGAAGGAACACCTTAGAAATGTTAAAAATGGAGAAACAGAAAAATCTGCAATAGTTGCACACGCCTGGTCAGAAAAAAACAGAATAGAAACCAAAACAAAATTACTTAAACAATTGGAAAAACCGAAGGAACTCACAATATGGGAAAAAATTTACATATGCAAGAATAAAAAATAACTATGAATTTTGAAATACCTGGTGATAAGGAGAGGGGATTGATTTGGAAGTTCATTGGTCAGCCATCAGATGGCGCAGAGGTCAATCTGCAGGAGAAGGCCATTGGATGTCAGTTGTGAATGTGATACAGCATTGAGAATGTCACAAATGCAGTGAAGAAGCTCGAGTCTGCGAGGGAGTTAAGAAGTATGAGGCGAGTCAAAAACAACTCAACACAAATTAAAACAAAAGAAAGATATCTGCTCACTCACACAACTAAAACTATCTTATTTCCTGTTTTATTTCAGTCTACACACAACTTCCTACGCCTCATCTGAGTGATATTATTTGAAGCTACTATATTCTTTTATGTGCACACTGTATATGGAAAATATATACCAATAAAAATTAATGATTGCATAAACTTACAGTTAAGATTGAGTTATTTGCATTTTATTATAAATTAAAGCAATTTCTTGACAATTGACAAAATGAAGTACAAATTCTAACACAATAATTAAAAATACATTTTTGTCGCATGAAATAATTTATTTTTTATTTATCCCTAAAATGAAATAAATACTGATATGAATTTATGTCCATACAGTTTCTACTGATTACACTTGCTTGTTTACTTATAAAATTATTAAGTACAGTATGAATTTGATATGAATAATTATAATGGCCAATGGTGTTCAGGGTACATTTGGATCTTAAATTTTCCTGACATTTGTCTTACAGGTTAGGGAAAACCCCGAAAAAACCTAACCCAGGAAACTTGTATGAATGCATTTAGCTCCAACAGCATGTTCCTCAGTGTCATTGCTCTATCTGCTAGCAAAGCCAGATCATCAGTTAAGTATAGATAATTTGATTAGCATTTTAAAACATTTTTTCCATCATATTTTAACATAAAATGTAAAAACCAAAGCTTCAGCATGAAATTTGGAATAAACAAGCAAGTGAAATGGTGTATAAAATACATTAATTGTTTCTTAATGGGGCACAACATATTTAGTACATAACTTCATACTATACATATAACAGTGTTGCCAAAATGAAAGCTGCAAGTGTGAAATAGGACATTCACTGTTTAAAAACAATATCAAAATAGATGTTTTCCTGGTGTAAAAATAATTTAGAAGGAACAGCACAATGATTGGTTACAATTCTGTTTGTTTTCATTTCAGTCTAACATTCACTCAAAACTCACAAATTAACGTTAAAAAAACTTTAACATTAGAAAATAAATTAAGTAATAGTAACATTTTATAATTTAAAGAAATTCAATGTTTATTACTTAAAATATCACAACATATAATTTTTTCTAAGGCACTGATGAAAATATTAAACACAGACAAACTACTCTCGGTGCTCGGGAATTATAAGAGAAAGATTTGTGTTTAGATTGGACTGCTCAGGTAACTCAGTTGGTAAAGCACTTGCATAGAAAGGCCAAAGGTTCTGGGTTCAAACCCCATCTGAGTGTATATTTCGTCTTCAAATAAAGACAAACGTTTGTCACTTTGCAACAAGTTTTTCAGTCACATGCTTCTTATCAGCTATTGTGATGTCTTCCTGACGAGATAACCAATATTTAAACACTGAAATAAAAACAAGAACAAATTTCTGAAAATTAATTACTATGGAATTGTATATATATATATATATGGTATGATAAGAAAAATAAATGCCTGGACGGGATTCAAACCCGGATCTCTGAGTCTGTACCTCAGCGTGATATCCATTACACTACCAGGCGAATCCAATTCAAACACTTATTTTTCTTATATATGTATTATACTCTCCATTATTACTAGATGTCGCGAGAACACTGTCTTCACTGCCATCTAGTAGCTGACTATATCAAGTAAGCAAATTAAAGAGAATATTTATTTTACTTTATAGCAGTGACGCTTTATCGATGTTATAATTAAATCTTTAACATTGAGCAATGTAAGCTTAATATGGTATGATAAGAAAAATAAATGCCTGGACGGGATTCGAACCCGGATCTCTGAGTCTGTACCTCAGCGTGATATCCATTACACTACCAGGCGAATCCAATTCAAACACTTATTTTTCTTATATATGTATTATACTCTCCATTATTACTAGAATGTCGCGAGAACACTGTCTTCACTGCCATCTAGTAGCTGACTATATCAAGTAAGCAAATTAAAGAGAATATTTATTTTACTTTATAGCAGTGACGCTTTATCGATGTTATAATTAAATCTTTAACATTGAGCAATGTAAGCTTAATATGGTATGATAAGAAAAATAAATGCCTGGACGGGATTCGAACCCGGATCTCTGAGTCTGTACCTCAGCGTGATATCCATTACACTACCAGGCGAATCCAATTCAAACACTTATTTTTCTTATATATGTATTATACTCTCCATTATTACTAGATGTCGCGAGAACACTGTCTTCACTGCCATCTAGTAGCTGACTATATCAAGTAAGCAAATTAAAGAGAATATTTATTTTACTTTATTATAGCAGTGACGCTTTATCGATGTTATAATTAAATCTTTAACATTGAGCAATGTAAGCTTAATATGGTATGATAAGAAAAATAAATGCCTGGACGGGATTCGAACCCGGATCTCTGAGTCTGTACCTCAGCGTGATATCCATTACACTACCAGGCGAATCCAATTCAAACACTTATTTTTCTTATATATGTATTATACTCTCCATTATTACTAGATGTCGCGAGAACACTGTCTTCACTGCCATCTAGTAGCTGACTATATCAAGTAAGCAAATTAAAGAGAATATTTATTTTACTTTATAGCAGTGACGCTTTATCGATGTTATAATTAAATCTTTAACATTGAGCAATGTAAGCTTAATATGGTATGATAAGAAAAATAAATGCCTGGACGGGATTCGAACCCGGATCTCTGAGTCTGTACCTCAGCGTGATATCCATTACACTACCAGGCGAATCCAATTCAAACACTTATTTTTCTTATATATGTATTATACTCTCCATTATTACTAGATGTCGCGAGAACACTGTCTTCACTGCCATCTAGTAGCTGACTATATCAAGTAAGCAAATTAAAGAGAATATTTATTTTACTTTATAGCAGTGACGCTTTATCGATGTTATAATTAAATCTTTAACATTGAGCAATGTAAGCTTAATATGGTATGATAAGAAAAATAATATATATATATATATATGACATGAAAAGGAAAAAATAAATGCCTAAGTTGGGATTTAAACTCGAGTTCCAAAACTTTGTACGTTTAGCACTCTGTATATGTATATATATTTGGAGAATGAAGAAGGCCTACAACTCAATGGTATTAGTAGGCTGTTAGTTTATGCTGATGTATTATTGAGCGATGGCAAGGAGATACTAAATGCCAACACACACTATTGAGTAACAGTGAGAAATTGGGACTGGAAGTAAACATTAATAAAACTAAATGTGTGTTCACACATAGAAATACTTTATATAATGGAAATGGACAACTAATGACAAATGACGGATGTTTTGAAGAAGTGGCTGAATTCAAATATCTAGGAATGATAATTACAAATAGGAATGAGATGCACAAAGAAATTAAACATAGGCTCAATTCTGGAAATTGTGTGCTATTATGTATTGCAGGTACTCTTGTCGTTCCAACTTCTCTCAAAAAAGTTAAATTGAAAATATATAAAACAGTTATTCTCCCAGTTACATTACATGAATATGAAACATGGACTCTTACTTTAAGGGAGGAAAATATGAAAATAAAGTTACTTACTTACTTATTTACTCACTGGCACTATTGAACCCGTAGGTTCATGGCCGCGCGGACATAAGCTCTCCATACATCCCTATCCTGAGCTAATGCTTTCCAATCATTCCCTGTATAATCTACTTCCCTCAAATCATAGTTAATGCTATTCTCCCACCTCATTCTTGGTCTACCAACTGGGCGTTTTCCCTCTGGCTTTCCTACAAGAACCTTCCATGCAAGTCTTTCATTCCCCAAACGTGCAACATGTCCTGCCCATCGCAGTCTACGAGACTTAACTGAAAATAAAGTACTTACGAAAATTTTTGGACCAAAGAGAGATGAACAGAGAGTGAATGGAGAGACTACATAACAGTCAACTGCATGATCTTTATAGGAAGCCAGACATAAGAACAGTTAAGTCTCAGACTGAGATGGGAGGTCATGTAGCATGAATGGGGAATGAAAGAGTTGCATGGAAGCTTCTTGTATGAAAACCAGAAGGAAAACGTCCAGTTGGTAGACCAAGAATAAGGTGGGAGAATAACATTATCCATGATTTGAAGGAAGTAAATTATGCAGGAGATGATTGGAAAACATTATCTCAGGATAGGGGTGTATGGAGAGATTATGTCTGCACTGTCTTGAACCTATGAGTTCGATAGTGCCAGTGAATTAGTTATGGAATTTTAGAAAAATATTTTTTTTGTAACTTGTAAGCTCATTAAATTTGAAGAGAAAAATTTTTCGCCTAGACCGGGACTCGAACCCGGGACCCTTGGCTTTCCGGGCCAAGTGCTCTACCAACTGAGCTACCGAGGCGAGTTACGATCTAGACGCAAATTTTTCTCTTATATACGTTGTAATTCCCTATCGCCAAATTTTTCTCTTCAAATTTAATTTATCTTTCATTGAGAAATGTTAAATTAATAATAAAAACATCATTGTAAGCTCATATTGTTATTTCTTTTGGGTCATATTTAAGATGGATCTTAGCAGCACTCTAGTGATTATATTCCTTGCCTCTAGTCCCAACTCATTATATCGGTTGAAAATGAGAGGGATATCCTCTTGAAATCTGCAGTTCCCGTGTTTACAAAAACGTCAACTACGAGGAAAGATTAGAAGTGACTCATTCATTCATTAAATTAAGGATCTCATAATGTTGAAAACCACAGTTCTCGTATTTAAGAAAACATGAACTATACCATATTCATTCTTAGAGTGATCCTAAAATAAATGCCAATTGTATCCCTCCACCATTCATGCCACAATTACTGCCACTTTTGACAGGGAGATGATACAGCAACAGAAGTCTTGACACTTTCACTCATTTTGTTTCATGAGAATTGACTGAAGCATGACTCAAATGCATCATCCATATGTAATAAACTATTTTAAGTTGTAATTATTAATTAGGTATATTTTAGAATATTTTCTATGTTTTGAATATTATTTTCATTCATGAAGAATAATAAGTATTTTCAGAGGACATATTTTTAATTTAATAAAGGCAACTACTTTTTCGCTTACTTATTTTTTCTACATTGTACATCAGTGTCCATAACCGATGAAAAGCGAGCAGGTCACATGGTTTTGTTTTAATGAGGATCACTTTAAGAGTGGACAGCCTTTATGAGGTAAGATAAGAAGTGACTCATTCATTCATTGAATTAAGAACCTCATAATATTATTTCCCATATTTAACTATGAAGAAATTTTTTTATGTTTAACAACGAAACACTGTAAATGATATTAAAATAAACAGAGGTAGATATTGGCCAAAAATAATTTAAATCCGGCCATTAGAAGTGTGGTTTACTTGACATTCAAAATTAAAAATCGACTTGGAACTGCCATTTTTGATTTGTCACAGTGTATATCATATATAATTAATCCTTAATATTTCATTTATTTAGGCGTAGAAAGTGCACACCATAGCCTATATACTATATATATATATGGAGTTTCTCAGATAGCTCAGTTTGTAGACCATTTGCCTAGAGTGCAGAAGGTCCTGGATTCAAACCCCAGTATGAGCAGGTAATTTTTCTCTTCAAATATAATTTATCCATCATTGAGTAATAAAAATATCAAAAGAAGTCGTACTGGCTTTATAATGTAATGTAAAGTTCCCAATTAAATGTCTTTTTAATAGAGAGGCCGTCATTTGCAAGATGGAAGCAATGGCTTCATAGCATTTAGTGTGCAGGAATTAACAGCATATATAAGAGAAATATTTACATTCAGATTGGAGTTTCTCAGATAGCTCAGTTGGTAGAGCATTAACCTAGAGTGCAAAAGGTCCTGGGTTCAAACCTCAGTCTGAGCATATAATTTCTCTCTTCAAATATATATCATCATCACTAGTATTAGGCCGTGTGCCTGTTATGGTCTCAAAGAGGAATTTTCTATCCAGCGCTTTTTTGGATGTCCCAGCGATCTTTTGCCTTGGGGGCAGTAATGAAGCATGGCTTTTGGAATTCTATGAGACGGCATTCGTTGAAGATGGGCTTTCCAGCTGTTCTGGTAGTTTTGTATATGGTGAAGAATGGGTTCTACATCCAACTCTTCCATAATTTCATTTCTTTTATGGTCCCACTTTGTGTAGCCTGCTGTACGATGCATAAATCACATCTCATTTGCTGTTATTCTGCTTTCATCTCTTCTTTGTATTGTCCATGCTTCACTACCATATCTTAATACTGGTCTTGCAAGAACCTTATAAAGCCATAATCTTGTGTTCTTCTGTACTAAAGATGGTTTCATTATACTGTTAATTATCCCCGTTGTTTTTGTAAAATTTGTGATTTTCTTTGATATATCAGCTTCATCTTGAAATGTTAAATTATAAGCCAAATAATTAAATTTGTTTACTCGTTCTAACATTTCATCATCCAAAACAATTTTGCTAGGTATAGGGTATTTCCCACAAAAGGCCATCACTTTAGTTTTCTTTGTATCAATTTCCATATTGTACCTTTTTGCAATTATATTAAAATTGTGTATAGAATACTGTAATCTGTTTCTGTTCGAGCTATTAATACCAAATCATCTGCAAAAAGCAAGGATTCTATTTTATGGTTTCTATTAATTTGGATAGAACCATGTCTCATCTGTCACCAATCTTGAGGTATTCTATCCATGTATATGATAAAAAGCAAGGGTGAGAGGCCACATCCTTGTCTTATGCCCCTATTAATTTCGGTCCATTCTGTTTGTATATTATTGATTCAAACTGAAATCAATTTTGTTTTATAGATATTGTATAAATTTAAAATATGCTGTTGTGACAGATTGTTGTCAGCTAAAATTTCCAATAGTTTATTCCTATTGATTTTGTCGAAGGCTTTTTTGATGTCCACAAAAGCTAATGTGTTTCTACATTGAACTCCCTGTGTTTTTCTATTAATTTCATGGAGAAATAACCATCACAGAAGGATCGACCTTTACGAAAGCCATTCTGTTCTTTGCTGAGGAGGCTGTTAAGATGTTTGTATAATTTGTTCTTAATTATATTGGCTTAAATTTTGTATCTAGTATTTAGTAAGCTGATGCCTCTGTAATTTTCAGTTTTTCTTGTCTCCTTTTTAAATATTGGTATTACAATAGACTTTATCCAACTTACAGAAATGTCTCTCCCTTCCCACAGTTTATTTAAGAATGTTAGAAATCTGTCTAAAAACAGAGGATTTGCATTTTTAAATAGTTCAATACTGATTCCACCCTCTCCAGGAGCTTTATTGATTCTCATTTTCATTGATACTTCTGATAGTTCATCCTCTGATCAAGTCTGTAGAGGTGTTATTGGATGATGGTAAAGTGAGAGTATTTGGAGTTTGGGTTCACAGATTTTGAAAATAATTTGAGCTGGGATGATATTAAGATTGAGATTGTCTTTTGTTTCACGATTCAAATTTTTCAAGATTTTGTAAGTTTGTGATGCGAGTCTAGTAATATCAATCTCTAATTTTGACACAAATTCCTCCCAATTTTTTTTATGTCTCTTCCTGGTTTCTCTTTTCGCTATTGCTCTTGTTTTGTGGTAATTGATTTTGTCTTCTTCTGATTTATTTGATAAGTACTTGTGGTATGCTTCTTTTTTGTCTTTGATAATTTGCGCTATTTCTTCATCCCAATGTCTTATGCCATTTTTTTTAATCGTCTCCTTTTTGTGCCTGAGCTTTCTTTTGCAGATTGTTTTAAGATATTAGCAAGTTTACTCCATTCCTCTTCAATATTTCAAATATATATATTCTACTTACTTATTTTAGGAATTCTCACTATGAGGTATATTCATTAAGGTAGAATTTTTTATCACTCACCTCATATTGTTCAATATTGATAAAAAATTCTACCTTAATATATATTCTAACCAAAACAGCCTCATGGGCTCGTGGTCAGTGTTGCTGACTATAGTTCATGAGGTCCTGAGTACGATTCCGGTCAAACCATAGCAATTTTTCCTTAAAGGGAATTATTCTTGTGGTTGCGCATGATCTGTAATTTAGGTTAAGGACTCTCCTGGGGCTTCATTATTACATATCACCCATCATATCATCGGGCTAATATAACTCCACCTTCCAGGTGCCCAACCTAAGAAATGGATTACAATTTTGCCAATACCAGGGGAGAAAACCAGAATATCATAAAGACAATCAGGTGGCATTAGACAATAAATATATATTGACGATTTTATTATTAATTTAACACTTCTCATAGAAGGATAAATTATATTTGAAGAGAAAAATTTTCGCCTAGACCGGGACTCGAACCCGGGACCCTTGGCTTTCCGGGCCAAGTGCTCTACCAACTGAGCTACCGAGGCGAGTTACGATCTAGACGCAAATTTTTCTCTTATGTACGTTGATAATTCCCTCGCGCCAAATGCTTGAAACCATAGCTTCTATCTTTGCAAATGGCGGCTTCTTAGTTAAGAAGACATTTATTGGGAATTTAACACTACTTTATAGCCAGTAGGGCTTCTAATTGACGTCAAAGATAGAAGCTATGGTTTCAAGCATTTGGCGCGAGGGAATTATCAATGTACATAAGAGAAAAATTTGCATCTAGATCGTAACTCGCCTCGGTAGCTCAGTTGGTAGAGCACTTGGCCCGGAAAGCCAAGGGTCCCGGGTTCGAGTCCCGGTCTAGGCGAAAATTTTTCTCTTCAAATATAATAAATATATATATTTATTCTGTCCCTGGAACATACTGCAGCATAGTTGGTTAAGGCAATATACTACAAGCCAGAAGGTCAGGATTTTTAAACTGATCTAAACCTTTTAGTGGCACCACAGCCCAGAATTGACTCTGCCTCTAAAAGAAATGAGTACCAGACATATTGGGTGGTAAAGACAGCCGTTACATCATAATGACTGGCTAAGGAGGCATGAGCATTATCTCTAAGGCCTGTACTAGGATCATTTTGCTTTTAACTCGCCTGGTGATTCCATTTGGCATCTTTCTATGAGAGAAGTTGTACTGCTGCAGGAATTATCCATAAGCTGGTGTGTCAGGAATATTCGTATGTATATTCAATCACATGGTGGACATTTCAAACATCTCTATGATGTCAAGTTTCCCTGGGAATACAGCCAGCATCATACCAAACTCTGAAAACACAATTTTAATGTCATTAATTCTAGTTACATCAGCTTCAATAGTCATGGGGCTAAGTTCCATATCTTTATATATATATATAATCCTTCTGTACATCTGTTTGTCACTCTACTCCTTCTGAACGACTGGACCAATTTTGATGAATTTTTTGTGTGTGTGATTGGGTCCTCTGATGGTTTAGATTTACAATTGGTCCCTCTAAAACCATTACATGTAAGAATTCACCTTTAGTGAATGTTTAAAAATCACTCTAGTGATCTCATTTTTCGATGTTTCACAACGAAACTCAGTATATCCTATTAAAATAAACCGAGGTAGGTATTATGCAAAAATGAGCGAAATCAGACAATTAGAAGTGGAGGTTTACTTGAAATCCAAAATTAGAATGTGCCTAAACGACTGGATCGATTTTGATAAAATTCTTTGTGTGTTTGAGTTGGTCCCTGGATGGTTTAGATTCACAATTGGACCCAGTAGGTGATGCCACAGAGTAATAGTGTAGGTGGCACTATGATCGGGTTATAGGAATTTTTTTTTTATGTCAGATGTATAGTCATCTGCATTACCGACATTCTGTGTGACAATGTGATGTCACAATGCATGCTCCTTGAGCCACAACAAATGGCAGTGAGGAGTTTCTTGCAAAATTAATTAGTGAATTTTATTGTAAAAGAGTAACTTTTAGCTACAAGCCAGAAGGTTCAGGATATGAAACCTGATGAAGTCAGGATTTTCAAACCAATCTAAAACTTTTAATGATGCCATGACTCAAGAATTCACTCACCCTCTAAAAAAATGAGTACCAGCCATATTGTGGGTGGTAAAGACAGCAGTTATCTCGTACTGACTTGAGTCTTCACCTCATGCTACCTCAAAGACCTTCATTAGGATCAGTTTGCTCTTAACTCACCTGATGATTCCATTAGATGTCTTTTTATGAGAGAAGTTGCACTGCTGCAGCAATTATCCATCAGCTAATGTGTCAGGAACAGTTACAAGTCAATGGTATATATAAACAAATATATGGTGGACATTTTAAACAACTCTGAGTCATGTTTCCCTGGGAATGCAGTCAGCATCGTACCAAACTCTGAAAACAAAATTTTAGTGTCATTAATGCAATGAGATGGGCAGGACATGTTGCACGTATGGGGAATGAAAGACTTGCTTGGGAACTTCTTGGAGGAAAGCCAGAGGGAAAACGCCCAGTTGGTAGACCAAGAATGAGGTGGGAGAATTACATTAACTATGATTTGGGGGAAGTAGATTATACAGGAAATGATTGGAAAGCATTAGTTCACGATAGGGATGTATGGAGAGCTTATGTCCGCGCGGCCATGAACCAACGGGTTCGATAGTGCCAGTGAGTAATTAAGTAAGTATTAATGCAAGGTACTTTGGTCACTATAGTCTAGGGGCTGAATTTTTTATAAAATTATAAAATAAAGAATCAGTGTCCTCAACCTCATTAAACTTTTTATAGGATATCACGAACAAGTCGTCCTGCTTTGTAACCAAGCAGTTTAAGGCATCATGCTTTGGTGCAGAGCTGCAGGACTTGGGCTGGTTTGAGTCTCCATGAGGGAAGAAATTTTCTCATGGAATTTCACTATCATTTAGACCCAGTGCCAAACCAGCATCATGAGAAATTTGTGTAGCTACAATAAATAGCAGCTCCAGGTTGAGAAGACCATTCCTATACTGGCTGGATGATCTTCTATACCCTGTTTGCTCTTAAAGTGATCCTTGTCAAAACAAAACCATGTGACCTGCTCGCATTTTATTGGTTATGGACACCGACGTATGTTGTAAAAGCAATATCCTTCCGTCATTCGCGCCACAATTACTGTCACTTTTGACAGGGAGATGACATGGGAACAGAAGACTCGTTTTACTTTCAGCCATTTTGTTTCATGAGAACTGACTGAAGCATGAGTCAAATAAGGGGTAGACCATAGAGTAGTAGTAGAGTCACTGCACTACAAGCCAGAAGGTCGAGGGTTTGAGTCCCAGTGGGGCCAGGATTTTTAAACTGACCCAAACCTTCTGGCGGCACTACGACCCTGGGGTCGACTCAACCTCTAACAGAAATGAGTACCAGGCGCTTGTTCCGGGGGTAAAGACGGCCGTCACGCAGGGCTGACATCAAGTGCCGATTGTCCAGAAAAGTGGGAGCCCTAACCTCCTACTACCCCAAGGGCCTCCTGAGACCTGTAGCAGGATACCTTTACCTTTTTATGAGTCAAACTATTTAAGTTGCAATTATTGATTATGCATATTTTAGAATATTAATATGTTTTGAATATTATTATTTTCATTGACGAAGAATGACAAGTATATGCAGAAGACATTTTTAATTTAATCAAGGGAACTACTTTTTTGTGTAGCCTACTTATTGCTTCTACAATGTTCATCTGTGTCCATAACGAATGAAAAGCGAGTAGGTCACATGGTTTTGTTTTGACGAGGATCACTAAGAGCGGACAGGTTATATCTCCGTGATCAACATATGCCAGCAGCTAACTCTTAGGCTAAGGACCTTCTAGACCTGTCAATTCATTAATTTTTTTTTGCTAAGAGAGAAAAAATAGAATCAATTATTCATGCCTCACCTCATTTACAAGCTCATAAGCTCGCTCTCTCTTGGTCTGCTTTCGAAGATCTCTCCTCATCCTCGGCCAGAAATCAACTGTTGAATTTCCATTGGAAAATGTGGACATCCTCTTCGGCTGGTGTTTGGCAGATGAACCTCATGATCAAATCCTTATCCTTTGTAATATCCATTAATAAAATATTTTTTGTTATCCTGTTTTCTTCTATCATTGTTAATAAACAAGTAATTTCTCAACAATGTATTCACTATATAGATACTCTGAAAATAAAATATCTTATAAAAACTGAACATTTCTTTCAATATTTATGACTCATTATTTAGTGCTGAAAATAAAATTATTATTATCCTGTAAGAAAAGTTATGCCCTGGAAATAAATATTAGCATTTTTATGAATTATATATCTTACCATTACCTATATATAAATCTTCACGAAATTAGGCCTTTTGATCTGTTTTCACATCAAGTGGGATTTAATGAATCTTTTCATCTAGTAAATGGGCATCCAACACTCCTAAATATAAATAATATAATATTTTAAGCTGAAAATAACATTAGTATAACCTGTGAATAAAAGAGTATTAAATAACAGTTGGAGTTTTTACCTGTGAATCTGTCTCATTTATTTCCACATCTTGATTTTCCTTACTTTTATTTTAATGAGACATTCATAAATCTAAAATACACTCGAGAAAATGGATTATGTTATATTCTGTAATTTTTGCTAATCAAATAAAGTAAACAATAATACATTTAACAGTATACAAGATTATGTGCCATAAAATTTCATAACAATTTAACAACAATGAACTTAATAATAAGAATTAAACAAAAGACCAATAAGACACTCATGTAAATATTATAATACAACAGTGAAACACAAGCATTTTACAACAAAATGAGGTAAGAATAAATTACAATAAAGCACCGGTACCAGCAATTTAAACACTAAATCAAAATATTAAAACAAAGATAATATTCCACAAAATTTTAAAAATATTACAGTACAATTTATTTAACCCAATTATTAACAAAATATACATTAAAAATACACATAACATATTAGAAAAAAAATATAAATGAAATTAATTTTAAAAAATAATATAATTTAGACATTTATAAATAATTGTAATCACTTGATAGCAAAAAATGTTAAAATCCTGTAAAAAAATACATTTGTCAAAATTGTTTTAAAATTCTGTAATAAGACATTTTTCAAAATTATATGAAAATATCACCGGCCTAGAAGTTACCATTCTCACCTATGGTACCAGGGTTCAAACCTGGTTTTGGACAATGACTTTTTTTATGCAGTATAAATTTTAAGTTTGGCATCCATCACAAGGTCCCATGACGTAGATTTACTCCATGTAGCCTAAAAATCCAGATCTTCGAGCAAAATTTATTTATTTATTTGTTGATGGCCAGCTATGAATTGTGGTACCTCTTGCCTGAGCTGTTATCTCCTGCAACAAAAATAATCAATGAGCATAATACATTTTACTGTGAAATTAAAATACCACATAATACTTAACTTAAGTTGTGATTTTAAGAATATTTTCATATTCTTCGCAGCCGCAGTATGGCAACAAGTGTTAGGTCAACACATCTGAAACAAAACAAAACTCTTATGATTTTATTATTCATTTCATACATCTCAATGATGGATAAATCATATGATTTATCCATCATTGAGACGTATGAAATGAATAACAAAAATATCGAAAGAAGCCTTACTGGCTTTATAATGTAATTTAAAATTCCCAAATAAATGTCTTCTTAATAAAAAAAAAAGCCAGCATTTGCAAGATAGAAGCAAAGGTTTCTTAGCAGTTGGTGTGCAGGAATTAACAGCGTATGTAAGAGAAAGATTTACATTTAGATTGGAACTTGCTCAGGTAGCTCAGTCAGTAGAGTATTGTCCTAGAAAGCCAAAGATCCTCAGTTCAAGCCCCATTCTGAGCATATAATGAAAACTCATATTTGAAGAGAAAAATTATATGCTCAGACTGGGGTTTGAACCTAGGACCTTTGGTTTTCTATATCAATACTCTATCACTGTGCTATCTTAGCTCTATAAAGTAGTGTTTAAATTCCCAATAAATGTCTTATTTAAGAAGCTGCCATTTGTGTGATTGAGCAAAGGCTTGTAGCATTCAGTGCTCAGGAATTAACAATGTGTAAGAGAAAAATCTTAAAAGAGCAACATTAGCAATTGGGTTCAATTGGAAATGGTGGGAGGGGGGTCATGAGCTCCAAATGGAACCTAAAAAGTAGACTTATACAGTGACTGTGGGAACCCAGACTAGGGAAATGGAAAGTTGGAAGACAAAAAAAGAAAAAGCATTGGAGTGAAGTGTTTAAGTGTCACCTAGGAAAATTGTGGACTAGAATAGCGCAAGACAGATAAAAGTGGAAGCAATCCATAAAAAAGTGGAAGTGATAGTCCCAATGGGTTGGCTAACCCGGGGATGTAACATAAGCCACCCTGCAGTCGAAGGAGGTCCTTGCATGAAATTATATGATTATGGGCTAATTCTTAATTCTTAAGAGAAATATTTGCATTTAGATTGGAGTGCTCAGGTAGCTAAGGAGTAGAGCATTGGCCTAGAAAGCCAAAGGTCCTGGGTTCAAATCCCAGTCTGAGTGTATAATTTTTCTCTTCAAATATAATTTGTCCTTCAATGAGAAGTGTTAAATTTATAATAGAAACATCTAAACAAAATTCACTCAGCTATGGACACACTCTGAGATCAAAACATTTTATTCGGGTAAGGTAGGGTAATTAAGGAGATTCCTTTGGTGAACTGTTCCTTAATTTTCAAGTTCAGTTCAGTGACATAGAAATAAATTTTATTAATGTATGTCCCAACTCCTTTCAAAAAATGTTAAGCTGAAAATATATAAAACTATTATTCTACCAGTTATATTATATGGGTGTGAAACATGGACTCTTACTTTAAGGGAGGAAAGGAGATTACGAGTATTTGAGAATAAGGTACTTAGGAAAATTTTTGGACCAAAGAGAGATGAACAGACAGGTGAATGGAGAAGGCTACATAACAATGAACTACATGGTCTGTATAGGAAGCCAGATATAATAAGAACAGTTAAGTCTCGTAGACTGCGATGGGCAGGACATGTTGCACGTATGGGGAATGAAAGACGTGCATGGAAGCTTCTTGTAGGAAAGCCAGAGGGAAAACGCCCAGTTGGTAGACCAAGAATGAGGTGGGAGAACAACATTAACTATGATTTGAGGGAAGTAGATTATACAGGGAATGATTGGAAAGCATTAGCTCAGGATAGGGATTTATGGAGAGCTTATGTCCGTGCGGCCATGAACCTACGGGTTCGATAGTGCCAGTGAGTAAGTAAGTAAGTATTATGTCTAACTCACTGGCACTATCAAACCCGTAGGTTCATGGACACGCAGACATAAGCCCTACATACATCCCTATCCTGAGCTAACGTTTTCTAATCATTCCCTATACAATCTACTTCCCTCAAATCATAGTTAACATTATTCTCCCACCTCATTCTTGGTCTACCAACTGGGCGTTTTCCTTCTGGTTCTCCTACAAGAAGCTTCCATGCATGTATTTCATTCCCCATTCCTGCCACATGTCCTGCCCATTGCAGTCTACAAGACTTATCATATCTGGCTTTCTATAAAGACCATGTAGTTCACTGTTATGTAGTCTTCTCCATTCACCAGTCTGTTCATCTCTCTTTGGTCCAAAAATTTTCCTAAGAACTTTATTCTCAAATACTCTTAACCTCCTTTCCTCCCTTAGTAAGGGTCCATAATATATTATGTAGATTAATGATTTTAATTTTTTTAATTATTTCTTTGGGGTACGGTAACAAATGTTTTTTTTTACAAGATGTTTTTAACTTCTCCCTTTTTAATCTTTCAATCTCATATTCCTCTCTACCAAGCATGCAAAGCAAATCCTGGGTTCAAATCTCAGTTTTATTTAGCTGTATTAATTGCAATGTACCATATCATTCACCACAAACCTAGGAACAGTTCAGCGATGGAAACTATTTATCAATCTACTTACATCACCTTGGAACAAGATTCTGCAAGATCCAAGGGAAAGATTCTGCAGTTACCAGCAGCATCAAGGGTAAATTCCTCCTGTAATCTGCTGTTTAGCTTCTCCCTCATGATCTCATGGGTCCTAGTATACTCCTTCCTGACCTCATTGTCCTGGTGTCTATCCTCCAAACAATTTCATGTTTTTATCAATCACCAATGATTTTAATCAAGTGTCCGCACCAACAAATCTGAAACAAGACAATAAAACTGTATCGCATGTAGATACTCTTGGAAATCCCAACATTTTTAAACACATTCTAGATTTGAGACACTTACCTTGGAAGAAAGTTCTGTTCCATCCAAAGGAAACATTCTGCAGTTAACAATCCGTCCATCCAATGGCTGATTGGCTCAAATTCGAGCTTTGGCCTCCCTTAACTTCTCCCTCCAATCATTTCTATTTTTCATGGCAAGCCTCCAATAGCGTCACATAAGTAATTTTGCAGGATCTTCGTTAATACCATCCTCCCATCATTTTTTTCAGTCTTCCAATTCGTCTGTTCCCCATAAAACTTGCTGTAAGCACCTTTTTTGGTGCTCAGTCTGCTGAGAGCCTTTATACATGGCCAGTCCATTCCAATTTCTTTAACTTAATAAGAGTGACAAGGTCAAGTTCATTGTACTTATCATATAATTATTTGTTTCATCGTATTCTTCAATGACTATTAATATCTATTGGTCCAAATATTTTCTTGAGTACTTTTTTTTTCAAAATTAGCTGTTAACAATAGCATCATGAATTCATTCCTTCTGTAATTCACTAGCCATATTCTCTCGTAACATCATGCTTTAAGCTCTCATGCATCTTGGCGACTTAATTCCTGGTGTCATGGGACCTGGTATCTATCAAAGCAACTTCATGTTCTTTAGAGAAACAGTAAATTCCTGGCTTCATGGGACCTGGTATCTATCAAAGCAACTTCATGTTCTTTAGAGAAACAGTAAGTCATAAAATTGTGAACAGATCTGAAACAAGATATTAGAAAACACTCAACGATGAATAGGAAATCTATGTATGTTGTTCATCACACTATCTGAATCTTTTTCCTGTCGGAGCGAAGTAAGACAAGGTTTTTGCTATCATTGTTATTTATATTGGTCTTCGATGACAATGTCAAATGAATTTAATTGACAGTGTAGAGAGATTCAATGGGATCTGAAGATAGACTTGGAAGATTTAGAATATGCCGATCTATATTTATTGGCATCCAGATTCTCTGACATGGAAAGAAAATTGAGAGATCTGGAGAAGGCAGCAACCACAGCTGGAGCACTGAATAAACAAAAAACCAAAATAATGAGAGTAAATAAAGTAATTGAAATGTGGTTGCATCTCAATGATACAGAAATAGAGGAATCTGAAAAATCCCTCATGAGTAAAGTAAATGGAAAATAGCTAAAAAATCCCCAGAAAAAGGAGATACATCTATATGTAATAATGGGAGAAGCATTATACTATTATCAACTCCAAAAGTTTTCCAAATAATCTTAAACATTTACAAGGAGCAACTGAAAAGTTACTAAGTGGAAAACAATCCACCTTTAGACTTCAGAGATCATGTACTGGCCTTATAAATGTAATCAGAATCCTCATTGAACAGTCTTTAGAATAGAGAATTCTTATATTTAGCTTTTTTGGACTGTACCGAAGCTTTTGTCTATGAAAAGACAAGAAGAATGGAAAAAATTGACATAAATTGGGATGATAGAAAAGATTATCACTCTTATTAAAAGTATGTATTTCCACTTGCAGTGTATATCTGCTTCCATGTTCATGTGGCAAAACATATGTAGAAACTATGAAAAGCATAGCTACATGTTTATCAGAACATAGAAGAAACTGCAGACTAGAAGAAACAGAAAAATTGGCTGTAGCAGCATATATTTTTATGGAAAATGGACATCAGATTCTGCATAATGATACTCAGGGTTTAGCCACAACATCTTATTATTTCCATAGACTATACAGAGAGGATTTGGAAATTTATAAACACAAGGACAATTTCAATAGAAAAGATGAAGATATAAAACTGGCTAAAGCTTGGTATCATGGATTAAATAACAGGCATATAAGCCGACTTAATAATGAAGAGACAGAAAGAAACCAATCAGATGGCTATCCAGTCAGTTTTGACATTGTTCAGCCATTCATGAACTAGTAGAAGTATAAATGCCAGGTTCCAATAGTATGCTTTTCATACATGGCTGAGCTTCAGACCAGGGAACACTACATAGAAGAACTCTCCTCTGAAGATGCCCTCCTTAGTGGAGGATGAAACACCATGGCTTTATAGCCCAGAATCTTCTAATACCATGAATACTGGCCATGAAAGGCTGCATTCTACAGTATGAATGAAAACTATGTAAGTTGTATATCACATCAGGACAAACTTCTGAATATTTTCCCTGTCAGATTGTAGTAAGATGAGGTTTTTGCTGTCACCATTGTTATTTATATTGGTCTTAGATGACAATGTCAAATAAATTTAATCAAATATGTAGAGGGATTCAATGGGATCTGATTGGTAGACTTGAAGATCTAGAATATGCCGATCTTTATTTAATGGCATCCAGATTCCCTGATATTGGAAAAAATTTAAAGATCTGGAGAAGGCAGCAACCACAGCTGGATGTGCCTGAATAAACAAAAAACCAAAATACTGAGAGTAAATAATGCAACTGAAATGTGATTGCAGCACAATGGTACAGAAATAGAGGAATCTGAAAAAACTCAAGAATGAGAGAAAATAGTTAAAAATCCCCAATACAGGAGATACATCTATATGTAACAATTGGAGAGGCATTATGCTACTATAAACTGCAAGCAAAATGTTTTTGAGATGAATCTTAAATCATATACAAGGAGCAACTGAAAAGTTGCTAGTGCAAAACAATTCGGCTTTCGACTTCAGAGATAATGTACTGACCTTATAAATGTAATCAGAATCATCATGGAACAGTCTTTAGAATGGAGAAGTCACTTATATTTAGCTTTTGTGGACTTTGCTGAAGTTTTTGTCTATGAAAAGACAATAAATTTTGTCTATGAAAAGACAAGAACTTTTGTCTATGAAAAGACAAGAACTTTTGTCTATGAAAAGACAAGAAATTTTGTCTATGAAAAGACAAGAACTTTTGTCCATGAAAAGACAAGAACTTTTGTCCATGAAAAGACAAGAACTTTTGTCCATGAAAAGACAAGAACTTTTGTCCATGAAAAGACAAGAACTTTTGTCCATGAAAAGACAAGAACTTTTGTCCATGAAAAGACAAGAACTTTTGTCCATGAAAAGACATGAACTTTTGTCCATGAAAAGACAAGAACTTTTGTCCATGACAAGACAAGAACTTTTGTCCATGAAAAGACAAGAACTTTTGTCCATGAAAAGACAAGAACTTTTGTCCATGAAAAGACAAGAACTTTTGTCCAAGAAAAGACAAGAACTTTGGTCCATGAAAAGACATGAACTTTTGTCCATGAAAAGACAACAATTTTTTTGTCCATGAAAAGACGAGCACCTTTGTCCATGAAAAGACAAGAACTTTTGTCCATGAAAAGACAATAACTTTTGTCCATGAAAAGACAAGAACATTTGTCCATGAAAAGACAAGAACTTTTGTCCATGAAAAGACAAGAACTTTTGTCCATGAAAAGACATGGACTTTTGTCCATGAAAAGACAAGAACATTTGTCCATGAAAAGACAACAACATTTGTCCATGAAAAGACAAGAACTTTTGTCCATGAAAAGACAAGCACTTTTGTCCATGAAAAGACAAGAACTTTTGTCCATGAAAAGACATGAACTTTTGTCCATGAAAAGACAAGAACATTTGTCCATGAAAAGACAAGAACAATTGTCCATGAAAAGACAAGAACATTTGTCCATGAAAAGACAATAACTTTTGTCCATGAAAAGACAATAACTTTTGTCCATGAAAAGACAAGAACCTTTGTCCATGAAAAGACAAGAACTTTTGTCCATGAAAAGACATGGACTTTTGTCCATGAAAAGACAAGAACAATTGTCCATGAAAAGACAAGAACATTTGTCCATGAAAAGACAATAACTTTTGTCCATGAATAGACAATAACTTTTGTCCATGAAAAGACAAGAACCTTTGTCCATGAAAAGACAAGAACTTTTGTCCATGAAAAGACATGGACTTTTGTCCATGAAAAGACAAGAACATTTGTCCATGAAAAGACAAGAACATTTGTCCATGAAAAGACAAGAACATTTGTCCATGAAAAGACAAGAACTTTTGTCCATGAAAAGACAAGCACTTTTGTCCATGAAAAGACAAGAACTTTTGTCCATGAAAAGACATGAACTTTTGTCCATGAAAAGACAAGAACATTTGTCCATGAAAAGACAAGAACATTTGTCCATGAAAAGACAAGAACATTTGTCCATGAAAAGACAAGAACATTTGTCCATGAAAAGACAAGAACTTTTGTCCATGAAAAGACAAGAACTTTTGTCCATGAAAAGACAAGCACTTTTGTCCATGAAAAGACAAGCACTTTTGTCCATGAAAAGACAAGAACTTTTGTCCATGAAAAGACATGAACTTTTGTCCATGAAAAGACAAGAACATTTGTCCATGAAAAGACAAAAAAGACAAGAACATTTGTCCATGAAAAGACAAGAACTTTTGTCCATGAAAAGACAAGCACTTTTGTCCATGAAAAGACAAGAACTTTTGTCCATGAAAAGACAAGAACTTTTGTCCATGAAAAGACAAGAACTTTTGTCCATGAAAAGACAAGAACTTTTGTCCATGAAAAGACAAGAACTTTTGTCCATGAAAAGACAAGAACTTTTGACCATTAAAAGACAAGAACTTTTGTCCATGAAAAGACAAGAACTTTTGTCCATGAAAAGACAAGAACTTTTGTCCGTGAAAAGACAATAACTTTTGTCCGTGAAAAGACAAGAACTTTTGTCCGTGAAAAGACAAGAACTTTTGTCCGTGAAAAGACAAATACTTTTGTCCGTGAAAAGACAATAACTTTTGTCCGTGAAAAGACAATAACTTTTGTCCGTGAAAAGACAATAACTTTTGTCCGTGAAAAGAAAATAACTTTTGTCCGTGAAAAGACAATAACTTTTGTCCGTGAAAAGACAATAACTTACGTCCGTGAAAAGACAATAACTTACGTCCGTGAAAAGACAAGAACTTTTGTCCGTGAAAAGACAAGAACTTTTGTCCGTGAAAAGACAAGAACTTTTGTCCGTGAAAAGACAAGAACTTTTGTCCGTGAAAAAGACAAGAACTTTTGTCCGTGAAAAAGACAAGAATTTTTGTCCGTGAAAACACAAGAACTTTTGTCCGTGAAAAGACAAGAACTTTTGTCCGTGAAAAGAAAAGAACTTTTGTCCGTGAAAAGACAAGAACTTTTGTCCGTGAAAAGACAAGAACTTTTGTCCGTGAAAAGACAAGAACTTTTGTCCGTTAAAAAGACAAGAACTTTTGTCCGTGAAAAGACAAGAACTTTTGTCCGTGAAAAGACAAGAACTTTTGTCGGTGAAAAGACAAAAACTTTTGTCGGTGAAAAGACAAGAACTTTTGTCGGTGAAACGACAAGAACTTTTGTCCGTGAAAAGACAAGAACTTTTGTCCGTGAAAAGACAATAACTTTTGTCCGTGAAAAGACAAGAACTTTTGTCCGTGAAAAGACAAGAACTTTTGTCCGTGAAAAGACAAGAACTTTTGTCCGTGAAAAGACAAGAACGTTTTTCCGTGAAAAGACAAGACCTTTTTTCCGTGAAAAGACAAGAACTTTTGTCCGTGAAAAGACAAGAACTTTTGTCCGTGAAAAGACAAGAACTTTTGTCCGTGAAAACACAAGAACTTTTGTCCGTGAAAAGAAAAGAACTTTTGTCCGTGAAAAGACAATAACTTTTTTCCGTGAAAAGACAATAACTTTTGTCCGTAAAAAGACAATAACTTTTGTCCGTGAAAAGACAATAACTTTTGTCCGTGAAAAGACAATAACTTTTGTCCGTGAAAAGACAATAACTTTTGTCCGTGAAAAGACAAGAACTTTTGTCCGTGAAAAGACAAGAACTTTTGTCCGTGAAAAGACAAGAACTTTTGTCCGTGAAAAGACAAGAACTCTTGTCCGTGAAAAGACAAGAACTCTTGTCCGTGAAAAGACAAGAACTCTTGTCCGTGAAAAGACAAGAACTCTTGTCCGTGAAAAGACAAGAACCCTTGTCCGTGAAAAGACAAGAACTCTTGTCCGTGAAAAGACAAGAACTCTTGTCCGTGAAAAGACAAGAACTCTTGTCCGTGAAAAGGCAAGAACTCTTGTCCGTGAAAAGACAAGAACTCTTGTCCGTGAAAAGACAAGAACTCTTGTCCGTGAAAAGACAAGAACTCTTGTCCGTGAAAAGACAAGAACTCTTGTCCGTGAAAAGACAAGAACTCTTGTCCGTGAAAAGACAAGAACTCTTGTCCGTGAAAAGTCAAGAACTCTTGTCCGTGAAAAGACAAGAACTCTTGTCCGACAAAAGTTAAGAACTCTTGTCCGACAAAAGTTAAGAACTCTTGTCCGTGAAAAGACAAGAACTCTTGTCCGTGAAAAGACAAGAACTCTTGTCCGTGAAAAGACAAGAACTCTTGTCCGTGAAAAGACAAGAACTCTTGTCCGTGAAAAGACAAGAACTCTTGTCCGTGAAAAGACAAGAACTCTTGTCCGTGAAAAGACAAGAACTCTTGTCCGTGAAAAGACAAGAACTCTTGTCCGTGAAAAGACAAGAACTCTTGTCCGTGAAAAGACAAGAACTCTTGTCCGTGAAAAGACAAGAACTCTTGTCCGTGAAAAGACAAGAACTCTTGTCCGTGAAAAGACAAGAACTCTTGTCCGTGAAAAGACAAGAACTTTTGTCCGTGAAAAGACAAGAACTTTTGTCCGTGAAAAGACAACAACTTTTGTCCGTGAAAAGACAAGAACTTTTGTCCGTGAAAAGACAAGAACTTTTGTCCGTGAAAAGACAATAACTTTTGTCCGTGAAAAGACAATAACTTTTGTCCGTGAAAAGACAATAACTTTTGTCCGTGAAAAGACAAGCACTTTTGTCCGTGAAAAGACAATAACTTTTGTCCGTGAAAAGACAATAACTTTTGTCCGTGAAAAGACAATAACTTTTGTCCGTGAAAAGACAATAACTTTTGTCCATGAAAAGACAATAACTTTTGTCCATGAAAAGACAATAACTTTTGTCCATGAAAAGACAATAACTTTTGTCCATGAAAAGAGAATAACTTTTGTCCATGAAAGAGAAGAATAACTTTTGTCCGTGAAAAGACAAGAAGTTTTGTCCGTGAAAAGACAATAACTTTTGTCCATGAAAAGACAAGAACTTTTGTCCATGAAAAGACAAGAACTTTTGTCCATGAAAAGACAAGAACTTTTGTCCATGAAAAGACAAGAACTTTTGTCCATGAAAAGAGAATAACTTTTGTCCATGAAAAGACAATAACTTTTGTCCATGAAAAGACAATAACTTTTGTCCATGAAAAGACAATAACTTTTGTCCATGAAAAGACAATAACTTTTGTCCATGAAAAGACAATAACTTTTGTCCATGAAAAGACAATAACTTTTGTCCATGAAAAGACAATAACTTTTGTCCATGAAAAGACAATAACTTTTGTCCATGAAAAGACAATAACTTTTGTCCATGAAAAGACAATAACTTTTGTCCATGAAAAGACAATAACTTTTGTCCATGACAAGACGAAAACTTTTGTCCATGACAAGACGAGAACTTTTGTCCATGACAAGACGAGAACTTTTGTCCATGAAAAGACGAGAACTTTTGTCCATGAAAAGACGAGATCTTTTGTCCATGAAAGGACGAGAACTTTTGTCCATGAAAAGACGAGAACTTTTGTCCATGAAAAGACGAGAACTTTTGTCCATGAAAAGACGAGAACTTTTGTCCATGAAAAGACGAGAACTTTTGTCCATGAAAAGACGAGAACTTTTGTCCATGAAAAGACGAGAACTTTTGTCCATGAAAAGACGAGAACTTTTGTCCATGAAAAGACAAGAACTTTTGTCCATGAAAAGACAAGAACATTTGTCCATGAAAAGACAAGAACATTTGTCCATTGAAAAGACAAGAACTTTTGTCCATGAAAAGACAAGAACTTTTGTCCTATGAAAAGACAAGAACTTTTGTCCATGAAAAGACAAGAAACTTTTGTCCATGAAAAGGACAAGAACTTTTGTCCATGAAAAGACAAGAACTTTTGTCTATGAAAAGACAAGAACATTTGTCTATGAAAAGACGAAAAGAACTTTTGTCTATGAAAAGACGAGAACTTTTGTCTATGAAAGACAAGAACTTTTGTCTATGAAAAGACAAGAACTTTTGTCCATGAAAAGACAAGAACTTTTGTCCATGAAAAGACAAGAACTTTTGTCCATGAAAAGACAAGAACTTTTGTCCATGAAAAGACAAGAACTTTTGTCCATGAAAAGACAAGAACTTTTGTCCATGAAAAGACAAGAACTTTTGTCCATGAAAAGACAGAGAACTTTTGTCCATGAAAAGACAAGAACTTTTGTCCGTGAAAAGACAAGGAACTTTTGTCCGTGAAAAGACAAGAACTTTTGTCCCGTGAAAAGACAAGAACTTTGTCCGTGAAAAGACGAAGAACTTTTGTCCGTGAAAAGACAAGAACTTTTGTCCGTGAAAAGACAATAACTTTTGTCCGGTGAAAAGACAATAACTTTTGTCCGTGAAAAGACAATAACTTTTGTCCGTGAAAAGACAATAACTTTTGTCCTGTGAAAAGACGAGAACTTTTGTCCGTGAAAAGACAAGAACTTTTGTCCGTGAAAAGACAAGAACTTTGTCTGTGAAAAGACGAGAACTTTTGTCCGTGAAAAGACAAGAACTTTTGTCCGTGAAAAGACAAGAACTTTTGTCCGTGAAAAGGACAAGAACTTTTGTCCGTGAAAAGACAAGAACTTTTGTCCGTGAAAAGACAAGAACTTTTGTCCGTGAAAAAGACAAGAACTTTTGTCCGTTGAAAAGACAAGAACTTTTGTCCGGTGAAAAGACAAGAACTTTTGTCCGTGAAAAGACAAGAACTTTTGTCCGTGAAAAGACAAGAACTTTTGTCCTGTGAAAAGACAAGAACTTTTGTCCGTGAAAAGACAAGAACTTTTGTCCGGTGAAAAGACAGAACTTTTGTCTGTGAAAAGACAAGAATCTTTTGTCCGTGAAAAGACAAGAACTTTTGTCTCGTGAAAAGACGAGAACTTTTGTCCGTGAAAAGACAAGAACTTTTGTCCGTGAAAAGACAAGAACTTTTGTCCGTGAAAAGACAAGAAACTTTTGTCCGTGAAAAGACAAGAACTTTTGTCCGTGAAAAAGACAAGAACTTTTGTCCGTGTGAAAAGACAAGAACTTTTGTCCGTGAAAAGACAAGAACTTTTGTCCGTGAAAAGACAAGAACTTTTGTCCGTGAAAAGACGAGACCTTTTGTCCGTGAAAAGACAAGAACTTTTGTCCGTGAAAAGACAAGAACTTTTGTCCGTGAAAAGACAAGAACTTTTGTCCGTGAAAAGACAAGAACTTTTGTCCGTGAAAAGACAATAACTTTTGTCCGTGAAAAGACAATAACTTTTGTCCGTGAAAAGACAAGAACTTTTGTCCGTGAAAAGACGATAACTTTTGTCCTGTGAAAAGACAAGAACTTTTGTCTGTGAAAGACAAGAACTTTTGTCCGTGAAAAGACGAGAACTTTTGTCCGTGAAAAGACAAGAACTTTTGTCCGTGAAAAGACAAGAACTTTTGTCCGTGAAAAGACAAGAACTTTTGTCCGTGAAAAGACAAGAACTCTTGTCCGTGAAAAGACAAGAACTCTTGTCCGTGAAAAGACGAGAACTTTTGTCTGTGAAAAGACGAGAACTTTGTCTGTGAAAAGACGAGAACTCTTGTCTATGAAAAGACGAGAACTTTTGTCTGTGAAAAGACAAGAACTTTTGTCTGTGAAAGACAAGAACTTTTGTCTGTGAAAAAGACGAGAACTTTTGTCCGTGAAAAGACAAGAACTTTTGTCCTGAAAAGACGAGAACTTTTGTCCATGAAAAGACGATAACTTTTGTCCGTGAAAAGACAATACTTTTGTCCGTGAAAAGACAAGAAGTTTTGTCCGTGAAAAGACAATAACTTTTGTCCGTGAAAAGACAAGAACTTTTGTCCGTGAAAAGACGAGAACTTTTGTCTATGAAAAGACGAGAACTTTGTCTATGAAAAGACGAGAACTTTTGTCTATGAAAAAGACGAGAACTTTTGTCCATGAAAAAGAATAACTTTTGTCCATGAAAAGACGAATACTTTTGTCCATGAAAAGACAATAACTTTTGTCCATGAAAAGACAATAACTTTGTCTATGAAAAGACAATAACTTTTGTCCATGAAAAGACAATAACTTTTGTCCATGAAAAGACAATAACTTTTGTCTATGAAAAGACAATAACTTTTGTCCATGCAAAGGACAAGAACTTTTGTCCATGAAAAGACAATAACTTTTGTCCATGACAAGACGAAAACTTTTGTCCATGACAAGACGAGAACTTTTGTCCATGACAAGACGAGAACTTTTGTCCATGACAAGACGAGCACTTTTGTCCATGAAAAGACGAGATCTTTTGTCCTTGAAATGACGAGAACTTTTGTCCCATGAAAGGACGAGAACTTTTGTCCATGAAAAGACGAGAACTTTTGTCCATGAAAAGACGAGAACTTTTGTCCATGAAAAGACGAGAACTTTTGTCCATGAAAAGACGAGAACTTTTGTCCATGAAAAGACAAGAACTTTTGTCCATGAAAAGACAAGAACTCTTGTCCATGAAAAGACGAGAACTCTTGTCCATGAAAAGACGAGAACTTTTGTCCATGAAAAGACGAGAACTTTTGTCCATGAAAAGACGAGAACTTTTGTCTATGAAAAGACGAGAACTTTTGTCTATGAAAAGAGCGAGAACTTTGTCTATGAAAAGGACGAGAACTTTTGTCTATGAAAGACGAGAACTTTTGTCTATGAAATGACGAGAACTTTGTCTATGAAAAGACGAGAACTTTTGTCTATGAAAAGACAGAGAACTTTTGTCTATGAAAAGACGAGAACTTTTGTCTATGAAAAGACGAGAACTTTTGTCTATTGAAAAGACGAGAACTTTGTGTCTATGAAAAAGACGGAGAACTTTTGTCCTATGAAAAGACGAGAACTCTTTGTCTATGAAAAGACGAGAACTTTTGTTCTATGAAAAGACGAGAAACTTTGTCTGTGAAAAGACGAGAACTTTTGTCTATGGAAAAGACGAGAACTTTTGTCTATGAAAAGACGAGAACTTTTGTCTTGAAAGACGAGAACTTTTGTCTATGAAAAGAACGAGAACTTTTGTCTATGAAAAGACAAGAACTTTTGTCTGATGAAAAGAAGAAACTTTTGTCTATGAAAAGACGGAACTTTTGTCTATGAAAGACAGAACTTTTGTCATGAAAAGACGAAAATTTGTGCTATGAAAAGACGAGAACTTTTGTCTATGAAAAGACGAGAACTTTTGTCTATGAAAAGACGAGAACTTTTGTCTATGAAAAGACAAGAACTTTTGTCTATGAAAAGACGAGTAACTTTTGTCTATGAAAAGACGAGAACTTTTGTCTATTGAAAGGACGAGAACTTTTGTCTATGGAAAAGACGAGAACTTTTGTCTATGAAAAGACGAGAACTTTTGTCTATGAAAAAGACGAGAACTTTTTGTCTATGAAAAGACGAGAACTTTTGTCTATGAAAAGACGAGCAACTTTTGTCTATGAAAAGACGAGAACTTTTGTCTATTGAAAAGACGAGAACTTTGTCTATTGAAAAGACGAGAACTTTTGTGCTATGAAAAGACGAGAGACTTTTGTCTATGAAAAGACGAGAACTTTTGTCTATGAAAAGACGCGGAATACTTTTGTCGTGTGATAAAGGCCTATACTTTGTCCTGTGAAAAGACAAGAACTTTTGTCCATGAAAAGACGATAAACATTTTGTCCTTGAAAAGACAAGTATCTTTTGTTCTATGAAAGACGAGAACTTTGTCTTATGAAAAGACGATGAACTTTTGTCTGTTGAAAAGACGAGAACTTTTGTCTATGAAAAACGACTGAACTTTTGTCCATGAAAAGACGAGAACTTTTGTCTATGAAAAGGACGAGAACTTTTGTCCATGAAAAGACCAGAGCATTTGTCCATGAAAAGACAGAAGAACTTTTGTCCATGAAAGAGACAATAACTTTTGGCCATGAAAAGACAAGAACTTTGTCCTGAAAAGACAATGGACTTTGTCCATGAAACGACAAGAACTTTGCCATGAAAAGACAAGAACTTTTGTCCATGAAATGACAAGAACTTTTGTCCATGAAAAGACAAACCATTTGTCCATGAAAACGACAAGAACTTTTGTCCATGAAAAGACATGAACTTTTGGCATGGAAAGACAAGAACTTTTGTCATGAAAAGACATAAACTTTTGTCCATGAAAAGACATAAATATTGTCCATGAAAAGACAAAACTTTTGTCATGAAAAGACAAGAACCTTTTGTCCATGAAAAGACAAGAACTTTGTCCATGAAAAGACAAGAACTTTGTCATGAAAAGACGAGTAACTTTTGTCCGTGAAAAGACAAGAACTTTGTCCATGAAAAGACAAGAACTTTTGTCCATGAAAAGACGAAGAACATTTGTCCATGACAAGACGAGAACTTTTGTCCATGAAAAGACAAGAACCTTTTTGCATGAAAAGACAATAACTTTTGTCCATGAATAAGACAATAACTTGTGTCCATGAAAAGACATGAACTTTTGTCCATGAAAAGACGAGAGAACTTTTGTCCATGAAAGACGAGAACTTTTGTCCTGAAAAGACACGAACATTTTGTCTATGAAAAGACGAGAACTGTTTTGTCCATGAAAAGACGAGCACTTTTGTCCATGAAAGACAAGAACTTTTGTCCATGAAACGACAAGCACTTTTGTCCATGAAAAGACAAGAACATTTGTCCATGAAAAGACAAGAACATTTGTCCATGAAAAGACAAGAACATTGTCCATGAAAAAGACAAGAACATTTGTCCATGAAAAGGACAAGAACATTTGTCCATGAAAAGACAAGAACCTTTTGTCCATGAAAAGACAAGCACTTTTGTCCATGAAAAAGACAAGCACTTTTGTCCATGAAAAAGACAGGACTTTTGTCCATGAAAAAGGACAAGAACTTTTGTCCATGAAAAAGACAAGAGAACATTTGTCCATGAAAAGACAAGAACTTTTGGCCATGAAAGAGACAAGAACATTGTCCATGAATAAGACAAGAACTTTTGTCCATGAAAAGACAAGAACTTTTTCCATGAAAAGACAAGAACTTTTGTCCATGAAAAGACAAGAACTTTTGTCCCTGAAAAGACAAGAACTTTTGTCCATTAAAAGACAAGAATTTTGTCCCTGAAAAGACAAGAACTTTTGTCCATGAAAAGACAAGAATTTTTGTCCGTGAAAAGACAAGGACTTTTGTCCGTGAAAAGACAAGAATTTTGTCCGTGAAAAAGACAAGAACTTTTTGTCCGTTGAAAAGACAATAACTTTTGTTCCGTGTGAAAATGACAAGAACTTTTGTCCGTGAAAAGTCAATAACTTTTGTCGTGAAAAGACAATAAGCTTTGTCCGGTGAAAAGACAATAACTTTTGTCGTTGATGAAGGACAATAACTTTTGTCCGTGATGAAAAGACAATAAACTTTCGCCGTTGAAAAGACAATATAACTTTCGTCCGTGTAAAAGACAGATATTTCTTGTCCGTGAAAAGACAAGAACCTTTTGTCCGTGAAAAGACAAGAACTTTTGTCCGTGAAAAGACAAGAACTTTGTCCGTGATAAAAGACAAGAATTTTGTCGTGTGAAAAAGACAAGAACTTTTGTCCGTGAAAGAGAGCAAGAACTTTTGTCCGTGAAAAGACAAGAACTTTGTCCGTGAAAAGACAAGAACTTTTGCCGTGTGAAAAGACAAGAACTTTTGTCCGTGAAAAGACAAGAACTTTTGTCCGTGGAAAAGACAAAGAACTTTGTCCGTTTTTTGAAAAGACAGAATCTTTTGTCCGTGAAATGACAGAGAAGAACTTTTGTCGTGTAAAAGACAAGAAACTTTTGTTGCGTGAAAATGACAAGAATCTTTGTTCTGTGAAAAGACAAGAAACTTTGTCGGTTAAAAAGACAAGAACTTTTGTCGGTGAAAAGACAAGAACTTTTGTCCTTGAAAAGACAAGAACTTTTTGTCGGTGAAAAGACAAGAACTTTTGTTCCTGTGAAAAGAGCAGAACTTTTGTCTCGTGAAAGACAAGAAACTTTTGTCCGTGAAAGACAAGCAACTTTTTTTCCGTGAAAAGACAAGACCTTTTTTTTCCGTGAAAAGACAAGAACTTTGTCCGTGAAAAGAACAAGAACGTTTTTCCGTGAAAAGACCAGACCTTTTGTCGTTGAAAAGACAAGAACTTTTGTCCGTGAAAAGAAAGAACCTTTTGTCCGTGAAAAGGAAAAGAACTTTTGTCCGTTAAAAGGACAATGAACTTTTGTCCGTTGAAAAGACAATATAACTTTGTCCGTTAAAAAGACAATAACTTTTGTCGTGAAAAGACATAATTTTTGTCCGTGAAAAGACAATAACTTTTGTCCGTGATGAAAAGACAAGAACTTTTGTCCGTGTGAAAAGACAAGAACTTTTTGTTCCGTGAAAAGACAAGAACTTTGTCGCGTTGAAAAGACAAGAACTTTTTGTCCGTGAAATGAAAAGCACGCTTTTGTCCGTGAAAAAGACAAGAACTCTTGTCCGTTGAAAGACAAGAACTCTTGTCCGTGAAAAGACAAGAACTCTTGTCCGTGAAAAAGACAAGAACTCTCTTGTCCGTGAAAATGATCACGAACTCTTGTCCGTTGGAAAGGCAAGACTCTTTGTCCGTGAAAAGACAAGAACTCTTGTCCGTGAAAGGACAAGAACTCTTGTCAGTGAAAAGGACAAAGAACTCTGTCCGTAGAAAAGGACAAGAAATATTTCTGTCGTTGAAAAGACAATACTCTTGTCCGTGATGAAAAGACAAGAATCTTGTCCGTTAAAAGCCAAGAACTCTTGTCTGAAAAGACAAGAACTCTTGTCCTTGAAACGTCAAGAACTTCTTGTCCGTGATGAAAGACGAGAACTTTTGTCTATGAAAAGACGAGAACTTTTGTCTATGAAAAGAACGAAACTTTTGTCTCATGAAAAGACTAGAACTTTTGTCTAATGAAAAGACGAGAAATCTTGTCCGTGAAAAGACCAGACCTCTTTCCGTGAAAAGACAAGAACTCTTGTCACGTGAAAAATAGACAAGAACTCTTGTCCGTGAAAAGCAAGAAACTTTGTCCGTGAAAAGACAAGAACTCTGTCCGTGAAAAGGACAAGAAACTTTGATCGTGAAAAGACAAGAACTCTTTGCCGTGAAAAAAAGACAAGAACTCTTGTCCGTTGAAAAAAGAAAGAACTCTTGTCCGGCGAAAAGACAAGAACTCTTGTCCGTTGAAAAGGACAAGAACTCTTGTCCCGTGTGAAAAGACAACAACTTTTGTCTATGAAAAGGACGAAGAACGTTTGTCTATAAAGACGAGAACTTTTGTCTATGAAAAGACGAGAACTTTTGTCTCTGAAAAAGACAGAACTTTTGTCCGTGAAAAGACAATAACTTTGTCCGTGTGAAAAGACAATAATTTTGTCCGTGAAAAGACAATAACTTTTTGTCCGTGAAAAAACGACACATAACTTTTGTCCGTTTGAAAAAAGACAAATAACTGTTTGTCCGTGAAAAGACAAGAACTTTTGTCGTGAAAAGACAAGCACTTTTGTCCGTGAAAAGGACAATAACTTTTGGCGTGAAAGACAATAACTTTTGTCCATGAAAGACAATACTTTTGTCCATGAAAAGACCAAGAAACTTTGTCCTTGAAAAAGGAACAGAAATTTGTCCATGAAGGAGAATAACTTTTGTCCTGAATGACAATAACTTTGTCCGGAAAAGACAATAACTTTTGTCCAGAAAAGACAAGACTTTTGTGCATGAAAAGACATACTTTTGTCCATGAAAAGACAAGACATTGTCCATGAAAAGAGAATAACTTTTGTCCATGAAACAAGAATATTTGTGCATGAAAAGAGAACACTTTTGTCCTGAAAAAAGGTACTTTGTCCATGAAAAGACAATAACTTTTTCCATGAAAAGACATTAACTTTTGTCCTGAAAAGAGAATACCTTTTGCCATGAAAAGGGACATAACTTTTGTCCTGTAAAGACAATAACTTTTGTCCATGAAAAGACAATAACTTTTGTCCATAAAAGACAATAACTTTGTCCATGAAAGACCATACTTTGTCCATTGACAAGACGAGCACTTTTGTCCTGACAAGAGAACTTTTGTCCATGAAAAGACGAGAACTTTTGTCCATGAAACGATGAACTTTTGTCATGGAAAAGACGAGATCTTTTGTAGGAATGAAAGGACGAGAACTTTTGCCATGAAAGGACAGAACTTTTGTCCTGAAAGACGAGCACTTTGTCCATGAAAAGACGAGAATTTTGTCCTGAAAACGACAGAACTTTGTCATGAAAAGAGGAACTTTGTCCATGAAAAGACAGAACTTTGTCATGAAAGACAAGACTTTTGTCATGAAAGACAGAACTTTTGTCCATTAAAAGCGAGACTTTTGTCCGTGAAAAGACGAGAACTTTTGTTCGGTGGGAAATGGGAAATTTGCTATGAAAAGACGAGGAACTTTTGTCTTGAAAAGAGAGTAACTTTTGTCTGTGAGAAAGACGAGAACTTTGTCTGTGAAAAGACGAGAACTTTGTCTATGAAAAGACGAGAACTTTTGTCTATAAAGACGAAACTTTGTCTATGAAAAGACGAGAACTTTTGTCTCTGAAAATGACGAGAACTTTGTCTGTGAAAAGACGATAACTTTTTCTGTGGAAAAGACGATAACTTTGTGTGTGTGAAAGACGATAACTTTTGTCTATGAAAAGGATGATAACTTTTGTCTGTGAAAAGACGAGAACTTTGTCTGTGAAAAAGACAGAACTTTTTCTGTGAAAAGAAAGAATTTTGGCTTGAAAAGACAAGACCTTTTTCTTGAAAAGACGAGAAAGTTTGTCTGTGAAAAGACGAGAATTTTGTCTTGAAAAGACGAGAACTTTGTCTGTGAAAAGACGAGACTTGTCTGTGAAAAGACGAGAACTTTGTGCGTGAAAAGACGAGAACTTTTGTCTGTGAAAGGATCGAGAACTTTTGTCTGTGAAAAGACGAACTTTGTTGTGCAAAGAGAGAACTTTTGCTTGAAAAGCCGAGAACTTTGTCTGTGAAAAGACGGAGAAACTTTTGTCTGTGAAAAGACCAAACTTTTGTTGGTGAAAAGACGAGAACTTTTTGCTGTTGAAAGACGAGAACTTTGTCTGTGAAAGACGAGAATTTTGTCTTAAAAGACGAATAACTTTTGTCTGTGAAAAGACAGAACTTTTGTTCTGAAAAGACGAGACCTTTTGTCTGTGTGAAAGACGAGAACTTTTGCTTGAAAAGACGAGAACTTTTTCTAAAAGCACGATACCTTTTTTTGTGAAAAGACGAGAACTTTGTCTGTGAAAAGCCGAAATTTTGTCTGAAAAGACGAGAACTTTTTGCTTGGAAACACGAGAACTTTTCTGTGAAAGAAAAGAACTTTTGTCTTGAACAGACGATAACTTTTTTCGTGAAAAGACGATAATTTTGTCTTTGAAAAACATACTTTTGTATTGAAAAGACGATAATTTGTCTTGAAAAGACAATAATTTGTCTTGAAAAGAAAGAACTTTGTCTTGAAAAGACGAGACTTTTGTCTGTGAAAAGACGAGAATTTTGTCTTGAAATGACGAGAACTTTGTCTGTGAAAAGACGGATCTTGTCTGTGAAAAGACGGAATCGTTTGTTGAAAAGACGAGAACTTTGTCGTGAAAAGACGAGACTTTTGTTCTTGAAAAGACGAGAACTTTGTCTGTGAAAAGACAGAACTTTGTCTTGAAAGGCAAGAACTTTTGTCTGTGAAAAGAGAGAACTTTTGCCGTGAAAGGACAGAATTTTGTCTTGAAAAACAGTACTCTTTCGTGTTTGAAGACGAGAATTTTGTCTTGAAAGACGAGAAACTTTTGTCCTTGAAAGACGAGACTTTGTCTGTGAAAAGTCAGAACTTTGTCTAGAAAAGACGAAACTTTTGTCTAGAAAAGTTACGAAACTCTTGTCTATAAAAGTACGAATCTTGTCGTGAAAGACGAGAACTTTGTCAGTGAAAAGACGAGACTTTTGTCCGTGAAAGAAAGAACTTTTGCCGTTAAAAAGACGAGCATCTTGTCGTGAAAAGACAAGAACTTTTTGTCCGTGAAAAGACAAGAACTTTGTCTGAAAAGACGAGAAACTTTTGTCCGTGAATGACGAGAACTTTTGTCCGTGAAAAGACGAGAACTCTTGTGATGAAAAGGCCGAACTCTTGTCCGTGAAAAGACTAGACCTCTTTCCGTGAAAGACGAGACTCTGTCCATGAAAAGACGAGACATTGTCCGTGAAAAGACGGAACTTTGCCATGAAAAGACGAGAATCTTTTGGGGAAAAGGAAAACTGTTTTGTCGATGAAAAGACGAGAATTTTGCCGTGAAAGACGAGAACTTTTGTCCGTGAAAAGACGATACTTTTGTCTGTGAAAAGACATAACTTTGTTGTGCAAAGACGATAACTTTTGTCTGTGAAAAGACGATAAACTTTTGTCTGTGAAAAGACGTAACTTTGTCTGTGAAAGACGAGCACTTTTGTCTGTGAAAAGACGATAACTTTTGTCTGTGAAAAGACGAGAACTTTTGTCTATGACAAGACGATAACTTTGTTATGAAAAAGAGATAATTTTGTCATGAGAAGACGAGTACTTTTGTCTATGAAAAGACGAGATTTGTCTATGAAAAGAGAGAGTAATTTTTGTCTATGAAAGAGAGTAACTTTTGTCTGTGAAAAGACGAGAATTTTGTCTGTGAAAAGACGTAACTTTTGTCTATGACAAGACAATACTTTTGTCTTGAAAGACGAGAACTTTTGTCTATGAAAGACGAGGACTTTTGTCTATGGAAAGAGAAAACTTTTGTCTATGAAAAGACGAGATTTTGTCATGAAAAGAGAGTAACTTTGTCTATGGAAAGACGAGAACTTTTGCTATGAACAGACGATAATTTTGTCTTGAAAAACATAACTTTTGTCTATGAAAGACGAAACTTTTGTCTTGAAAAGACGATAAACCTTTGTCATGAAAAGACAATAACTTTGTCTATGAAAAGACGATAACTTTGTCTGAAAAGACGATAACTTTTGTCTGTGAAAAGACGATAACTTTTTGTTGAAAAGACGAACCTTTTGTCATGACAAGACGAGAACTTTTTGCATGACAAGGACGAGAAATTTTGTCTTGACAAGACGAGAACTTTGTTATGAAAGGACGGACTTCTGTCTAGAAAGAGAGATTTTTGTCTATGAAAAGCGAGAACTTTTGTCTATGAAAGGACGAGAACTTTTGTTATGAAAACGAGAACTTTTGTCCTGCAAAGACGAGAATTTGTGTCATGAAAAGACAGAACGTTGTCATGAAAAGACGAGACTTTTGTCTATGGAAAACGTGACTTTGTCTATGAAAGACGAGACTTTGTCTATAAAAGACAAGACTTTTGTCCATAAAAGACGAGAACTTTGTCCATGAAAAGACGAAACTTTGTCCAGGACAGACGAGAACTTTGTCCATGAAAAGACAAGAACTTTTGTCCATGAAGGCCGAGATTTTGTCCATGACAGAGAGCACTTTTGTCCATGAAGGCGAGAACTTTTGGCCATGAAAAG